>CM076571.1:166314761-166546904 GCA_034641835.2 Pinus albicaulis
ACTTCTAGATGATTTCAACAAGACACAAGAGCCTAATTTGTTCAAGGTGGTGGAAGCAACACTTGCAGACTATAAGGACATGAAAAAAGTGAGAGTTGAAGGTACACGATGCAATAAATGGTTTTTTTTGGTTCCGACAAGTGGTAATATTGTCAGTTCTTTAAATGAACACATGAAATCAAAGAAGCACACTACTACTACGACAAATGAGGCTTCACATCAGTAGATTGGGCTGAGGAGTGGCATAGTTGGGAGACCTAAGAAGCCTACCAATGATAAGTCCCAGCAAAGTTTGACTAGGTTCTTAGTGCCATCATCACCATCAGTATTACATAGGGGTTCTACAAGTTCAACTCCTACTTCAGGTGTGTTAATTAGTGGTTAATTAATAGTTTAGAATAAACTTGAATATGAATTTGTATATTATTTTATTTATCGTACTTCTAATTATTTATTTATTATGTTGTCATCTTGTTATAGCTCAATTGTCTCCCTTGTTACTACAATGTTGGGGGTATTGGTATCCTTATATTGATAGAAATGGGGAGAGATTGGAAACAAAGGTCCTAATGGATGATCAAAGGGGTGGAAAATTATGGGCCATAGAGAAGCATACTAAGATCATGCTATGTTATGAGGGTATTGAATGTCGTATTGATGGTACATATAGGCATATTCATTGCCAGAGGGGTTCTGAAACAGGGACCCCTTTTGATTCATTAACATGTAGATTTTTTAAGTTGGTTCCAGAATGTAATGACTTCAGGATGCGATTATATCGTGAATCAAGGTGCACCAATAAAAGAAGTGAACGAGATACAAGAAAAGGTAGAAGATTGGACTATTTGACTCAAAATGAATTGAAGAATGTTGCAAGGGTTACAAATGCTAACCATAGATCAACAATGCGAGCTCTTTGGTGGGAGAGGACAAAGGTTGCTACACTCTCTATTAGAATGAGATCTCTAAAGGAAAAGTTGTTTGAATCGGTAGAAAGGAAGGATGTCTTTAGGTTTTGTAAGGATGTTTGTGAGGCACATAAGAAAGGAAAATTACAAGGTAAAGATGCAGTTTGGGAATTTTCCAAGGATATATTTCATAACTTGATTCATGAAAAAGCAGGGAGAAGGTATAATACATCCACAAAATCCCTTTATGAGATGATCAAGTTATGGGGAGGTCCTAGATTACATAACTTTATTAGCTTGAATATGGATGGTCCTTCAATATCTACAACTTTAAGGCAAGTTAAAAAGTCATTGACATATATTCCAGGGGAGCATGAACACATTTTTGAGGCAGTTGGAAAAATTTATGCTTCTTATAAAGCCAAACATGGTATATATGGACCAATTCCTGTATGCCTTGCAGAAGATGAAACAATTGTGAAAAAATATGTTAGGTGGGTAGCAAAAAGTGACACACTGGTGGGGTTTTGTGGTTTGAAAGAAGAACATCAATGCCAATCACATTTCTTGGTGACAGTTGGTGAGGGAGATGCAGGCTATGAGATTATAACAAATTCTTTTAAAAACAATGTTATTGGACATTATGCACGTGTTATTATTACAAACCCTTTACATGAAAAACTTCCTCGTTTGGTTGTGGTTGTTCATCCAACATGCAATAAATTCAATGCAAATTTTGTTTATCAACAATGGGAAAAGGTAGAATTTATGTGGAAGAAACATGTAGAAAACAATTTGGGACCTATTGTTGGTCATTCCTCGGATGGAGATAGCAGAAGAAGACAACTTATGTTGAAGGATTATTCTTCAACATCAGGTCTTTGATATCAAATTCCTTGGGAAGGGTGGAGGCTAACTGGGTTGTACAATGGTTGCAATGTAACAGGATTGCATGACCAAGATTACATCCACAACGGAAAAAAGCTAGTGAATCCTTTGTTTAGCGGTCGACGAGAATTGGTTTTAGGAAATGAGTACATAAGTTTTGGCCATGTCAGAATGGTTTATCACACTTTTAAAGTGGATGATCACAAGCTTAAGTGTGAAGATATAGAGAGGATGGATCAACAAAATTGGGGTTCCGCACAACGAATTGCTTCAAGGCATGTTCAGAGGTGTTTGAAAGAGTTGAGAAGTACACCAAGTGGAAAGTTAGAGAGGACACTAGCTATAGAGACTTACCTAATGATTGTTGCTGACTACATTGACATCTTTATGTCTCATAGTTTGAGCCTCTGGGAAAGAGTGCGAAATGCTTCACGAGTTCATCATTTCTTCACATTATGGTTATGTTGGGTACAAAAACAATCTCATACTAATGTCAACATAAATTTCATCAACAGAGAGGCATATCAAGATGTGAGAATTTCTTGTCATTTTGCAGTTTTGTTGATGAGATTGTTTCGAGATCAATACTCTAACTTGCCATGTGTTTTGCACTTTACTGGGTCAGATGTATGTGAGAACTTCTTTAGCAAAGTTGGTGGGATGGTTGGAATGGAGAGGGCTTATGATTTCACTGACTTGCTTCATGCTGTTGGAACCCTTAATAGAGTTGTTGAAGAAGAATCAAATTCCCAAGGGCTTCATTTTAATAAATCCCATAAGAAGCAAGAAAACATTTGGAATAAATTCCACCAAGAAACAATACAAAATACTGACATATTGTCGCAATATGATTCAATATCCACAGACGCTAAAATTGTAGAAGCCCTTAAGAATGGATTGAAGGATGCACAAGACATTTTATCAACTCTTGGAATGAAACCAGAAAATTACACTCAATGTTCTTGGTGGGTTAAACCATGGATAGAGGATAAAGATTATTCAACATTTCAAATTGTGGATGAAGTAGTTGATGATTCTCCACCGAGATTTTCCAACTCTATATTTCAATCTTCATCTTCATAGGTACACAATGAAAGTGAATTGCAAATAATGGAAAGTGAGTGGAGACACGAGTTGGATGAAATTTTAGATTCCACTGATGAAAATGTAAGCAAAACTATAAAACCAGTGGTGAATCTTGATGGTAAGGATATGTTCAAAGCATGTTTGGTTAGTCAGTTGAATGGAAATCCAACATTATCGAAAGATAGGTTGACAAAAGTGAGAAGTGGGGTCTACTTTAGGCGAGATGGGAATACTCTACAAAAGGGTGTTTCAATTGGCTTTGGAATTGGATCAGATTATGGGGTGTTGTTTGAAAACAACTCAATTCCCCCCACTGAACGTACCGCAAGAAAAGGTGTTCCTCGAAGTACAAAACAAGGTGTTTCTTGTGGAATGTGGTACATTGGAAGGGTTCAAAGAATAAGGAAGAAGGATGGTAATAGGGTGTTTGATTACCATAATGACATCGACCTTTTGGATAGATTAGAAGGCATCGAGCTTCAATTATGTTGGTATAGTAGAATGAAGGGGCAACACGTGTATAAGTATAATTTAACTGATCATGCTTTTGTACAACTTGAATCTGTTATAGCAATCGCAAACTTATCGTACAATGCTAAGAATGATACATACAAATTAGAAGAAAGTGATTACAAAGTTTTTTCAGATTTTGTGAAAAATTTAAACAAGGTTAATTTTCAAAACATTCTCCGTTCACGTTCCTTATGTATTTCCATATGTTGGATTATTTATAAATAGTTTTTGGTTATATTTTTGTTGATTTGTTTGTATGAATCTGATGTTAATTTTGTACTTTTTGGCTTTAGGTATAGTGAATACTTCAAATGGTGAATGTTCGAGATAACTCAACCTTTTTTTGCTACCTACTTTTTGGTGTAAGTTTCTTTCACTAGCCATTTATCTTTTTGTAGTTGTGTTTTATTCAAACATTAATTTGGTATTTCTTCCATAAAAACAATATAATTACATACCTATATAACTATATGTACCCCTTACCTCAACACATATATACATTTTGAATATAAGGGCATCCCTTACCTCAACACTTATGTTGGATCCCTTCTACTGTGGTTCTTCTGAAGTTGGTCCATTTAATCACGAAAAGCAAGAAGAATTGGTTCCTTTTTTATGAATATGTTTTGAAGAAACGTATGTGGTTCTTCTCACTAATGTTAATGTTTTCCTTGAATTTTTAGATTAATGGTTCGCTTGCTAGAAAGGATATCGAGGATCTAATGGCATGGGGTTCAATCAGGATGGTTTCTGTTCACTCAAGTCAACAAATTTACACCAGAGCAATGGCTAACACATGAAGTGCATTTGATTTTGAATGTTTTTGTGGTAGTTGGATTTCCTATTTTTCAAATTGGACATATAAATTAGAGTTTGTAGCTCAGAAAATGTGCCATCAGAGTCTTTTTGCAAGTATTTATATTTTGGCCACCTTGATATCATTTTTATTTTTATTTTTGCAAAAATACATTTATTGTTTTGGAAAAATAGGCCGTTGTAATTTGGCCTATAAAAAAGAAATGTTTTTGTAATAGAGGGGGGTTGGATATTGGATATATCATAGGAGAGCTATTGTACTTGGAGTTTTTTTTTTGATAATACAGAGGCAGTTGCAGTAATAATTTTTGGATTCATGTGGTATGGCTTTATAGCATTGTATCTCCTTCGTGTTTCATTTCATCGAATGTCTTCTCAGTTCCATTTCATATCTTATGCTTTCACTGATTGTTCTAAAGAGTTATAAACAAAATTCATAAATCAATTTATGCTCTGTTTTTTAAGGGCAATTATGTTGTGTTACTTTCTTCTTATAGAATGAGTTAATTATCTAAATGCTCATTCTAATTCCATTTCTCATCTTACACTGCAATGACAAAGCCTGAAAGCTATCAAAGTTTACCTATCTTGCCCCATTATCGCCACTGTAATTCATTTAGCTAACAACTTTATAACACTATCCTTGCTAGCAACAATAGGTTTGAATTGGTGTCATTATCACTGCAAGGAAAACACCTAAACTTGATACTGATCCAGGATTTTCAGATTGCTAAACTCAAGTTTTTGCTTGATGAGAAGGCTGTAATTGTTGGAGGTACCAATCACAGTCATGCTACCAAAGATTTATATGATGCCATAGCTTCTGGTAACTATCCTGAATGGAAGCTATGCATTCAAACTATGGATCCTGCAAATGAAGATAGGTTCGACTTTGATCCTCTTGATGATACTAAAATATGGCCAAACAATCTATTTCCTTTGCAGGTAAAGTACATATAAAATACTTAAGACTGAATTTATCAGTCATATAATCTGTAATATAAATTCTTCTTGCTTCACAATTTTCAAGTTCTGGTAGTAATTCAACTTTATATGCTCTTCAGTTTCAAGCTTTTTGCATTGAACCATGGTTGAAAATTGGATCGTTTTCTTGTGCAGCCTGTTGGGAGGATGGTTTTGAATAGAAACATTGATAAATTTTTCAATGAGAATGAACAATTGGCATTTTTCCCTGGAGTTATTGTGCCCGGTATCTACTACACCGATGATAAAATGTTCCAGACTCGAGTTTTCTCATACTCTGACACGCAGAGGCATAGGCTTGGGCCGAATTACTTGCTGCTTCCTGTGAATGCACCAAAGTGTTCCCATCATAACAATCATCACGATGGTTTTATGAATTTCATTCATAGAGATGAGGAGTTATGTTACATGCCATTACTTCCCTGCTAGTATCAGCAATCTTCTCTCTTTTGTATTTCTCACATGTGGTTTGGTTTGGCATAACACCTTAGTGCAACTTAAATATCGATGAACTTTTTGTACCCTAATCTAAAGATAAAATTTTCCATCTAGATTCTAAAATCCCCCATATAGAGGATGATTTAAGGTCATTGGTTTAACTGCAAAAGCTTTCATGGAGCCGTCATAGATATATGAAGTTCTTCCCACCCAAGCCACATTATTTCTCTTAGATGGTTTAAGCCATTCAGTGTAGGGCTCTCCTCTATTGTTGATGGTGTTATGAAAATGGTAAAACATCATGTTATCCTCTGTCCTATGCTGTGTTCTTCCTTTCAGATTCTTGGACATTTGAACTCCAGTCACCCACACTTTTCTTGGATGCACTGCATAAATGAAATCTCTCTTTGCTCCTCAGTTTGATCTTATTAGTAAATGCTTTTGTCTGAACCAATTCCAGCCATGGTTGGCAATTGAGAATCTCAACTTGTGTTTGGGAGAAAATCGATTAACTAGAAGGATTCCTTCAGAGTTAGGTCGGCTCCAAACCCATGGGCTCTTGGACCTCTATACAAATAATTTCACTGGACCTCTTTCTCCAGGGATTGGAAACAACACATCTCTAGAGCTTCTCGATGTTCCCATTAACCATCTGACAGGTAGAATCTCAATTTACCTTGGTAGTCTCATTGATAAAGAGCAGCTAGATCTAAGTGAAAATTACTTAAATTTCAGATTATATCCCTTTTGGGCAAACTGAAAAACTTCAATAAGGTGATTCTTTGCAATCATCTTTTAAATGGTAACATTCTCCAAGAATTGAAGAATTGCTTGAATTAAGCTGTAAAAGACTAATAGTCTTTCTTCTGCCAACCCTTCTGGAATAGGATCTATTACTAGCCTGGCAATCAATCTCCACCTTTTAACACAACAGTGAACATCGTACCTTTCGCAATAATATTAAAATGGTTGGGGTGCTTACAAGCTTGATTCCTTTGAATGTTTCTGTCAATAATTTCTCTGGCCCACTTCCTGCAACACTCTTTTTTTAGAACATTAACAAGTACTTTCATGGGAAATACTGAACTGTCAGTCCCTTTATAGCCAAACCTGTTCTTCTTTTGGAATCCATGATTCAAGTTTCAATCCTTGTTGGAGCAACCAATGTCCCTATCCACGTTTGGCCTGGAATTATAGTATTGGCTGTGTGCATAGCATGGTATTTAGTATTTAAACAAGGCAGATGCTTTCAATAGGGGTCAATCATAGATCATTTTTCTTCGCCCTGGACATGCATTCCTCTTTTCAATTTAATTTGTAAAGCAAGTGCCAAGTAGAGAGATTGTTTCTGTCCATTTTTCTTGCTGTAACTTCCTATTTGTCTTTGTTGAAACTTGAAAGTGTCCATTATTGTCATACAATGTTTTTAGGTGCAGTGCACTTATATTAGGGACTTACACTCTGCTGAAAAAGGGGGTAGATAAATTATTCTACTCTCCTTCTCAATACAAATTAGAGGTTTTTATCCTGAAATATTATAGGATTTTCGGCCACCTCTCTGTCAAAGTGTTAAATTTTTCACCTCTCTCTCAAATTGTTAAATTTTTGTTAGTACTGTAAATCTTGTTTTGCTGAACAGAGTAGTCATTTGTATAGTGTGTTGCAGGTGGAAAAGATGGCCTAATATTCATCTCGAGACAGGAAGGAAATTCACAGCTGTCTGCCATCATTCTGACTTAAGGCTACCACATCTGGGAAAATTACATGAAACTCAAAAGTTACTTTACATGGAATCTGATGCAGCAACAAGTGAAAGTCAATACACTCAAGGGATGGTCAACTCCGACGTGTCTCTGCCCTCATTTCCCTTTCAACTTTATTTATCAATTTCAATTGGTATATCGTGACCTTGGTATTATATTGGTTTTCCGCACATATATGTATATTTCAACAATGTTATCAAATTATGTAAATGCCTTATATAAATACTCCAATGACCAATAACCTCATATAAACGCTCACGTTACAATAATCTTTGTGCTTAATTAATCTTTGCGCACTAGGGAATATTCCGACACCGTGTAAATAACATTCAACCTTTGAACTTATAGGTATATGCTATGCTTTGGAAACAAGATTTTATGAATAATAAACTTATACCCCGACGGAGTAATATATTGATGATATATATATATAACAATGGCCTTTGCAATATTACGTGGGTCCACCACCTAACCCAACGGACCAAACAACAACGACGTCATACCTGACTAAATATCACGCATCTCTGTCAAACTAGGACCGTCCGATGATCATCCCCCAGATCAATGGCCTGTATAGATTCCGCTGCCCGTTCCTCGACAGTCTTTTAACGCGCGGGATGGTGGTTTCTCGGCCCGTCACATCCGCCACGTGTCGAGCGATCAATGGAATCGCTGCACACTCTATGGATACCACTTTTGTGCCAAAGGTGGTGCGGAATGGGGGAAACCAACCTTTGCAAATCCGCCTCCGGTTCTGCTACAGTGCTCAACCCAAGGTTCAACCATGGTTGCGCTATCCCATTGGCTCATTAACTCGGTTTTCGGCTTGGTTCGGAATTCCGGTTATCAACGAACAAGAGTAGTTCTTTTTAAAATAAGGCGGGACTGCAATTACCATAAGAAAGGTTAAACGACCACAGGTTTTCTTTTCGCAGAGACCACACCTGCAGTAGAATAGAATTCACAGGTTTCTCCGTCAAGGTACAGAATTTAAGACAAAGAACGAAATCTCCAATACACAATCACCCACAGTTAAACGGAAATTCGCAACATTAACAAACTGAGACAAAATAAAATAAACAGGACTGAATTCATTCAACTGGGAGCAATTGTTCATACGCAGGTTATTACAGAAATATTCTATTCCTCTCCTCCTCCCCCTTTTTTCAATTACATTCGGGAATACATTTATACACATGCACTCAAGGCTCATTTTAGGTGTCAAAACATTCCATGAAAATATTTGTGCAGTCAACATCTCCAATGATCTAAGGAAGTGTACCACATAAGCATCAAGACAAGGTCTAGAAATTCCCACGAGAAAGCTATTTGGAGTGTGAATATCCATCATGGCACAACCAAGGGTTATTAACATATCATACACCCCACATTAGATGAAGAGCCCCCAAGCATGATTTATACACTTTTTCCTTGCACCTAGAAAATGATAGGCTAGAGTTTTAGATCTTCAAGCCACCTTCTCCTTTTATTTTTATGCATTATTTCTAAAAGAAAAAAACACTTTTTATGGGAAATCCACTTTTAAGGAGGGCCTTATCATACTCGAATGGTCACAATACACACCAATATGCGGTGTTGTATTCATGTACTTGTAGTATTCTTGTACTACTAGGTACAAAGTATTCTTGTCTTAATAAAATATACCATGGGGCTCTCATTAAAACAATTAAATTAAAAACAACAGAGAACAATGTTTTTTTTTTCATTAAAGAAAAGGGAGGGTCTCATAACTCATCCTCACCTTGCCTTTTCTTCTCTATATAACTCTTCGAAATTGTAACTTTTGTTGTTCCACCTTAATAAGACACTAGTTTGAGTACATGAGGTTGTAGTTGGATTTTTGAACAAGAAGCTTTCAAAGGGAAGAGGGTCTAGACTTGTGATTAAACACCTTATTTGGTGCAAACATATTCATAAAGATTGATCAATTGATTTTTCATCATCATAGAGATCAATTTATATGTTATTTTATACACATGCACATAATCAATCTTCCTAAAAAATGGTTGATCTTTGTATGCCTTAGACCATTAAATGCCACAAATCATAGTAAGATGTGCTTGAGTGTGGATTGAGTAATCACATTGTGTGAATACTAATATGCATCTCTTATGTATATCACAAGAAGAAATGTGAATTGTAGAATTCATGTGAGGTCATAAGAGAGGCATCATGTCATTATGTTAAGGATATAAATATAAAGGGGTGTAAAAAATGTTAATGAAAAAACAGATACCTACAATATATAGTGAAAGCAGAGGTTTTTTAAATTGGGAAAATTCAATGGGTTAGTATTGGTAGGGGGTTAAATAAAGTGATTTTTAGAGGTATTTTCCAGTATGTAGTCAAATTAAGGGTATTGTTTAGTATGCCACGAACGCACGTGCTATGCCATAGGTTAATTGAGTGACACCCCCGTGATCTTCATTAACCCAAATTTTATGCAATTAGGGATGTGGGTCAAAGGTTGTTGAGATTTTCCCCATGCAAATCAGGAGACAAACAATGTTGTGGAGTCATATCACTGTTACCTAAAGACAAATTTTCTATCTGATAGAAGAAATAAATGTTCTCATAGGATGTATTGGTTGATATATGTTCTTCTAATAAATGTTGAACCCTATTATCGGTTTAAGGAAATTCTAAACAAAGAAGGATTTTTGAATAATTACAAGAAAGAGAAACAATTGGAATCATCAATGGAAAAAGAAAAAAGAATTCTAGATAGTGATTGCAACCCTCATGAGAAAATGTCTCATCCTTTTTGGGTGAGGAGCCAATCTAAAGTTAATAAGCAATATCTTGTCACTTTTCATTGTACAAATTTCATAACTTGTGATTTCCCATGGTCTATTCATGGCAACATATGCAAGCATGCCATAAAGGTGGGTTGGTTATGTTCCGGTTCAATGGCTTCAAACCAATTACAAAATCATCAAATCACAACTGATTCATACAATGACCCTCCTGAGATAAATATAGAGGAAATATTTGATCTTCATGAAGATGAAAACACATCTGCCATGGATAGTAACAGTGTTGATGTAAATGTTGAACAAATTGAGATGACCAAGGAGGAGTTATTTGGCTACTTAGACCTGGTTCAAAAAAGTCCTCTTGCTACTTTGACCAAGATTGAACAGTTGATTGCATTGTTTAAAAAATTGTTGGATGCCGCCAACAATCTTCATATTATGGATTATGAATTCACGTGTGGATTGGGTGCTTTTGAGTTATCTTTGAAGAGGAAGAAGAGTTTCCTAAGCCCCAAAAAGAGAAGAAAAAGAAGAAAACAAAATGCAAGATTGGAAATTGACTTGAATATCCTGGAAGATGAAGATGAACCATTTAGTTTGAACAACTCAACAAGCGAGGTCGCCCTCACTCCAACAATGAATGCTTTTCCAATTTTCTTGTGCACGATTTTGTTTTCAATTTGATTTTAATATTTATTCATGTATTAGCTGTATTGTTGTATTATTGTTTTGTTGACTATGTCCATGTATGTTTGATAGGTGGTGAGGATATGTTTGGAGATTTGTCTAATTTGACAGAATTGTCATTTAAGGTGATTAAATAACTCCATACATTTACACTCAGTCTTTCAATACATTGATTGTTTTGTAAGTCATGGAAGATAACTTTCAAGTGGTTTTGCATACTTGCATACTTGCATATATTGGTGTCTAAATAATAATCTGACATATAAATTCGAATAAAAACAATGGAAATGTAACAAAATTATTAGAGGAACTGCAATGAAATTGTAACTAAACATGTCAAACACAATTTTACCAGTTTTTTATAACTTCTCAACGCGACTGGTGATATACTATTGGAGAGTAATATATATTACAACATCAAATATAATGTGTTTGTTGTATATGAGTTGCTGCAACGGTGAGCCAGTGTTTCAGCAATGGTGAGCTAGTGTGTCAGCAACAGTGAGCCAGTGTGTTAGTAACGGTGAGCCAGTGTGTCAACAACGGTGGGCTAGTCTGTCAATCTAAATCTGTGGATGAAGGGGGAATTTAATGAAGATTGCTAATACAATAATCACTCTGTCTTGCTTCATCAGGACGAAGATACCCTCCTGTCTCCATAATAACATTCCAACAATCAATTTTTTTTTTTTTCAGCATATATTTCTTTTTACATATCCTTGTTGGAAGCCAGATCATTGGATAGTGAAATCTAAGACCTATTCAGTTATTCCCACACTGTCCCATGGAAATAATATACTGAGAAACCCTTGTTAAGGTTGTCTTTAAGTTTAGGTAGTTAAATGGATCTTTATTTCGGGATTGTTTTCCTGAGGTATCCCACCTTTCTTTACATCCTGCCCGTGCGACAATTTCCAATGATTGAATTTGGCGTGCACAATATGAAATGGTCATCTCCTTGTTCTTGGCGATAACCTCTACTACTTCTAGAAAGTTGATGGTATTTTGATGTTCTTCTATAACCTCCATAGGTTTGTCATGTTTTGAGGCCTCAGAATTCACTGCCACAACATGGGGGAAAACCACCTGGTCTGGACCTTAAAACAACTCCTTTTCCATTTGGTGTGGTGGCTCCGACTGGGGATAATTGGACCCGTTTCCTAATAAGGATGATTTTGGGGTGTGTTTTGATTATACAACATGCAATGGAAAATGATTCTAATCTATCACATGCATCTATCTAACACTATTTATTCTATTATATTCCTGGGGTGTTTTTTTCCTTTATGCGATCTAAAGAGATATCCTTCAACTCTTAGTAATGTAGATTATTTAACAGTTGAAAGAGATGAAAATTATGTAACATGATCCTTCTAACAAAATAGTTTGATTAGAAGAATTATGAAAGGTATATCACATTCGTATGTGTGATTATATATCCAATAAGAAATCACAAACAAATATTAGTACTTAGGTGCATTTAACATTCATCTAAAATGACATTTCAGATATATAATGCAATAAAAAGATGACTGTCAATCTAGAAAGCAAGACTTAATACAAGTGAATAAAAGTACCATATGTATGAAGTTCTTCTCATGTAAACTGACAGTAGATATCTGCTCCTCTTCACTTTAAATCAGTTTAAAGAGTACAATAGTGCAACATCAGTTAAACAGCTTCAAATGTCAAAAGATAACAGATTGTGTTCCATTAATTCATCAAAGCATTCACAAACTTACAAAAGTGCATTCTTTGAGAATGTTTTTGACAAATTTCTGGACCCTTCTATAAATGCATGAGAGGGGTTTAAATACTAAACTAACTATATTTTAAAAATATATGATTACATAAAAATAGAGGAGGTTTCAAACAACCATCCTCGTAAGACAAACTTTATCTACAATCTAGGAAAATAAAGTAACAATATGACTATGAATTCTAATCTTTCATTTGGATTTGATCTCGAAGTGGACAAATATCTAACATGGGCTTGAGCTGAGTTGGCTGTGAAATCCTCGATCTGACCTGTCCCTTGAATACCACATTTGAGAGTGTTGGCTGCGGTCTTCTTATCGAATTTGTTAAAGATTGCAGGGTCTGGTATTGATGATAAGGTTTGATTACAAAATTCCAATAATTTTCTTGATCAAACTTATTTACTTTTTTAATCGTTTCATCCTTCATTTCTGCCTTTTGTTTCCATTGTGTTTCCAGTTGTTTGACTTCTGAGAGAAATTTGGATATTGATTCTTTGACAAGTTTTGATTTTCAAAAGCTGTTCACATATAGATTCAGTAATATCCTTTGTCAACCTTGATGCTTTCGTTGCTTGCTTTATCACGCCTTCCAATCCTTGAATAAGATCTCCTTGTAGAATTTATCTACTTTGGGTAGATCAGTTTCCTTTCCTGAGTCTGATGCTTGCCATTGAATGTGTTCATTGATTTTCTTCTCGATTTTCTCACATTCAAGTTTCTGGATAGCTACTTGCTGGATCAATATTTCGCTTGAGTCATAATAAGAGCTAGTGATAGAAGCTTGTTGGAAAAATACTTCTTGTTTTTTCTTTAATTTAGCATTCACATCCAATGCTTCTTTTATGAATTTCTCTAACTATGGCTGGCTTTGTAATCTGTTCATTGCTGCTTCTAGTTGTGTTTTCTTCTCAGTGAGTTGTACTTAATGCTGCAAATTAAGACTTTCGAAATCCTTTTGAAATTGATACATATTTGATTCCATTTGTTTGCTGGAGTTGGAATTTTCTTGATTTAACAGTCTCTCCAATTCTTGTATTCTATCTTCTTTCTGCTTCAGTAAAATTTTAACCTCAGTGGCTTTATCAATAGTGGTAGTAGCATATGCACCTGAAAAATGTGATATTTTGGTTAAATCTTCAATAGGATCAGCTAAAGGATCCTTCCATAAAACATCGACAGATTCATTTGTAAGGTTTGAGAATGTATCATCAATTCTTATCCTTTTTCTTCGCTTAACTACAACCTTATGATTAGGATTGTAGAAGACATCCAAAGAAGGGATTTCCTCAATTTGTAACACTATCTATTCTGTAGGATAAGCCAGAATGATCTCTAGATCATGAGTTTCAGGAACTTGTTGTGGTGGAGTAATAGTTTCCACTAACTTTTGAGAATGTTCTGGTGTCTGAAAACTGATAGCTCGATCAGTATTGGGATTTTTTTTAGGAGTTTTTATTGCCTTAGAAAACTCATCCCATTCACTCTTCAAATCCTTTGGCTGAGGTTTCTCTAACTGATCAAGTGTATCTTTACAGTGCTGAACTTCATGGGAAGATGAGTCTGTTCCATTACTTCCTCCTTTCTCCTGCATCTCAATCTCTTGGATTACTGGATCAATTATCTTTTCTGGGTTCTCCTTTCTATTTTTGGATTCATTTTCAGAATGATTTAAATTCTAAGATTGATGTTTTGATTTCCTTGACTCATCTTTAGACATGTATTTAACTTCATTATCCAAGCTAATACTTGGAGTAGGTCTGTTGACATCTTCAATAGTCAATAAATCAAGAGGAATCTTTTCCAGTCTCTTACTTATGTATGCTTGGAAGGCTTGCAAGTCATCTTGATTGAGTTGACTGGATGCAAACTTAAGTACATCTGAAAAATTTTCAATACCTTGAAAGAAATCATCAAATCTATCTCTCCCTTTTACAAAAGGTTTTACTTTGGGCTCTGTGATGTAATTTTTGATCACATCATTGAGGTCATATGGCCGCTTTGGCATTACTGCCAAATTGAATAAATTAACATTAAAAACTTTCTTGTAGGCATGACCAATATCAAAAAGTGCAAAAGTACCGCACTATAAAGGAAAATTAGGCCAAATGACCTTCTTAGCATCTTTAAGCTGTTTAGAAATGCCATTCACAACAAGCTAGTAGGAAATTTCTCTTGCAAGTAACTTATCAGGAACATAATATAGTAGAACATGAGGAGAAGCATAACTACCAAATGCTCTGACATATGTGAAACTTTCCTCTGCAAACCATCTAGCAATTGGAAAAATATCTCTACCAACCTCTTTGGAAACACTAGGGGCTTTCTCATTGAATATCATCTTGTACATGAGCACCATGACTCTATGGAAAATTTTGTAAAAATGCAAATGGAATTCTGATTCCCAAAGGGCTTTGTGGTAAATGTGGATTGGAGTAGGATCTTGGACCGTCCATTTCCATCCCATAGTAGGAAAACTAGAAGAAAAGAAAATTGTGTCCATGAGATAGGCACTCATGTAAAGGGGGGTATTTCTCTAGATGAAACAATTCTTTTACTCATATACTCCATGATGTTTCTGGCTATGTTATCAGATAGGATATTTTCCCAATTCAAAATTAAGGAATTGATGATTACGTCAATAAATGGGACCCAATCTACATAAAACCTACTGGTATCAGGTTTTGCATATAATATACACAACATACCGACATCATAAGAGTAAGGGGAAGGAATTTGTGTTATTAGGTACGTACCGAGTTTATCTCATTTAAGCTTGCCTTGGTATTCCTTCCATTCCTTTATAACTTTCATCAGATCTGGATTTTTTTCTCTAAATCTTTGAGGAAAAGCTTTTCCATAGTTATGTTGTGGGTCAGGTAAGTGGTACATTTTCCTCAAATCTTCTGCCCTGAATGAATCGATATTTTCGCCCTTTGAATCCTTGAATGTTCTATCTTCTACGTTTAAGTGGTCAATTACCCACTTAATCATATCTGTATAAGGGAGAATCTTTGGCCTTGTTGCTACCTTATGGATGAATGAACATGCAACGTCGAAATAGGTCGGGTCTAAAGGAACTGATGTGCATGCTATAGCAACTCTGACTATTACCCTTGGCTTTTCATCTTCGAAAAACTTATAAATTTCCTCCCATGAAGAACTTCCGCATTCCTTGTTGCAAGTAGTGTCTGAGAATAGGGGAGACATATCTGAGTCTTCGGTAGATGATGCTTGGGCAATTTCTTTGTCTTTCTTGCTCATCTCTATCTTCCTCGTTTTGTTAATTGGTTTCCTGATTTCAAGTGAACAAAGAAAACATTAAAAATATAGAGAACAGAGAGGTAGAAATAATTAAAACAAATCCAACATTCAATCACTTCAAAGCATGCTCGAAGTAAATATGAATCCATCAAAACCTCATTTCTATTAAATGTTGTTAATCATCAATAATCATTTTAACTCAAAACTCTTACACCTTCACGTGAAATGTCTATCGATCAATTTAAGATGTTGGATCTCATATTCAGTTTGATTTGACATGATTCATTTCGCATGCTTGAGTAATTAACTACCCTTCATCACATATCGAAACTAATAACTATTTCCATTTGTGATGTTACCCACAAATCCTGCGAAATGCGATCTGCACAAATCGCACATCGTAATGTTTATGCGGTAATAAGTTTGCTTTTAGTTATGTCCTGTGAAATGCGAAATGCACTTTTAAGAAATCATGCCTCTACGCTTTATCAGACTTTGGAGTTTTATGTTTATTTCTTTATTGGTTAATTGGGTCCGTATAATCGCAACTTTTATTGAATTTCTCATAAGTTGATCGTTTTAACAAGGCGCGATGTGATTTTGGTTTATAACGGTGATTAAAGTGTTTGCAATAAGATTTTAATATGACTTTGGAAAGAGCTTAGTGTGTATCGCAGGCCACATAACTTAGTGGATTTTAAGTCGTTTAAGCTTTGTAAGCTATGAAAATTGCGACGCGCACTAAGGAATGAAATCGGAAAAGTAAAAGAAACTTTATTTCCTAAATTTTTTGACTTAAGCTAAAAAATAAGTAAAATAAATTTACTAATTATTTTTAAAGGGTCCCCATTTAGTAAAATAAACGGGGGGTTGTTGTTTAGCACAACAATTGGTGATTCACTTGGGAGAACCAACTATCCCTCACTAACTTTTTGAAATTTCTAAAAACTTTTTTGAAATAAAAATATTTGCAGGAATGAATTTCAAACAAATAATATCTAACTAAGCAACAAAATCTCTCTTAATTACAATTCATAAGAATTCCTCTTTGAAAGGTAAAAGTATGAGAATCTATATTAGTCTTTACTCAGTTCAAAAATATAAAGCATGTGGCTCTTTTCAGATTAGCTTTATAAATATTTACTCTTTTATCACAAGTAGAGCCTCTGATCCAATAGGCAATTTAAGCTCTTGGCAGGGTTACCTTTTATCTAGCAATGATTCATTGTCTCATCCAGTCTTTCTTACAATTTCCAAAAATAAACTCCAACCTTATATACTTGATCTTTTTGAGAATTACTTTTTGTTTTTGTAGACTTTTATTGTATTTTTATTTACTTAAAAGCCATTGTCTTGGCTTGATGACCAAATATTGACAATGCCATTCACTAGTTGTAATTAAACTGATAATGCTGGCTCTTGATGAGACCCCTTGTCCTCTTGATATAATCTCAAGTCATTACCCTGTTTTGATATGAAGTATTGGTAATGTCAGTTCAACTATTTCCCTATGAACATGGTAAACAAGCTCGTGATGAGACTTATTATCTTTTAAGCTTTTCTAGTATAATGTTTTTTGAATTTATTCTAAAAATTTATAAGTTTTCTCGGATGGGGTGAATCATTGATCCTTTTGAGGATTCTGGATTATAATTTTGAGTTTCATATTGCTTATCTGTAAAAGAGTCTTTACTATGTTAAATATTCTTTTCTTGACTGATGACAGAATAACCATGCTTTATAAAGATAAGAGTTCATCGGAGAATAAATAACTTCAGTGAAATTGCATCTCTTAACGAAAATAGAATTTATTTATCTTTCAAATCTTTTGATTGTTTCCTTAACATTTCTTATTTCTATAAGCGATAAATCAAAAAGATCATCTGAGATGTTTATTTTGAAAAGCCAAAAATATATACTATGCAACTTTATTTTCTAAGAGAAAAGAAAAAGACACTAGTATAAAGGGATAGAAGGGGTTACCTCCTATGAAAAGTATTTCTTCAAAATATGCCCATTAACAGGCAAAGAATCTCTTTTTACTGATAGATCTTGCAATAAGAATGTTGATGGGCCTATTTCTTCAATTATTTGAAATGGACCTAGCTAGAGTTTTTGACACTTCGCATGTTTACCTTTTTCCTCATGCGCTTTGTCCCATTTCAATACTAGATCACCAATTTGAATTTTTTTTTGGGATAATAGAAGTTGAATCAAATGAAGCTTTTACTATCTGTTGATGACGTGCATAAGTATGCTTAAGTTTTTCTCTTTCTTCTTCTAGCTTAAGAATTTGAAATTGTCTTAGTTGTAATGAAGAAGAAGGAGATTCATCAATGAATTGAACTAAGGCAAGGGAAGGAATAACTACCTTGGTAGGAAGAACAACTTCTTTTCCATAAACAAGATTGAATAAAGAAGTTCCAATAGAAGCTTTTTGAGCTATTCGGTCTACCCAAAGAGCAAAGATTAATGACTTATGCCAATTTCGTTGGTTTTGATCAACAGTTCATTTGATAATTCTAATAAGATTTTTGTTGGTGGATTATGCTAAACCATTTCATTGCGGATAATAATTTGTATAATACTTAAGTTTAAAACCTCTTTTGATTGCAAATTCTATTATAGCAGCTCTTGAGAAGTAAGATGCGTTATCAAACATTAAAGCAATAGGTAAACCAAACCTAGTTATGATATATTGGCCAATGAAATCAATGATATTTTCAGAGTTGGCTACCTTTAATGGAATTGCTTCCACCCATTTAGTAAAATAATTTGTAACTGTGAGAATATATCTATGTTGTTTGGAAGCATTAGGAACGATCTCACTGATTATATCTAATCCCCATTGTTCAAATGGTTGTTCGATATTAATTGGTTGTAATGGGAATGATGGCTTCCTTTGTCTTCTAGATGCACTTTGACACACTTTACTTTTTATTTCATATTCGTGAGCATATTTGAAAAGTGTAGGCCAATAGTAACCTGCATGCAGGATTTTGTGTGTTGTCGTATTTCCTCCAAAATGTCCTCCAGCTGGTCCATCATGGAGTTCCTGCAAGGATTTCTCTGCTTCATATTTTTCTAAGCATATTAATAGTACAGAACCAAAATTTATTCTAAACAATACATCGTTAATTAATTCATATTTCTTGGCTTTTAATCTTAAAGCACGTTTCGTTTTATAACTGAGTTGGGTTGGGGCATATCCATTTTTCAAATAAAATATGAGATCAGTGTATTGAGATTGTACATCGTTGAGGCTTACCTCTGATATTTGTACATTTTTACCTAAATATTCTTCTGATGATAAATGGGATGCTCTTTCTAGCATTCTGCAAAAACCCTAACCTATAACCATTTTAGAGGGTCTACTTTCTACATCATATTCTTGTAAAGCGGTAACCCAGATAGCCCTATTCTCTCCTAATTCTCTTTGCATTAATATTTGTCTCACTGTAGAGAATGGAATTGGTGTGAGTTTTTAGGAGAAATGGCCTGAAATGCTTTATAGCTTTAAAGACAACAAATGCTTGCTTCTCGACAGATGAATAATTTAGTTCTGCACCTTGAAAATTGGAACTAAAAAATGATATTGGTGCTTCAATTTGTTGGTCATTAAGCTGTGTTAAAACAATGACGTATGATTTATCCAATGAAAAAGTATATAAAGTAAAAGGATTAAGAAAATTGGGGGTAGTTAGGAATGGATCATTGATAATGGATTGTTTGATTAAATCAAATGCTTCTCTTTCATTATGTCCCCATTTAAAGACTGGATTTTTCTTAATCATGTTTTGTAATGGTAAAACTAATTGTGAAAATTCAAGGACAAACCTTTTATCATAATTTATTTTCCCAAAAAACAACTACATAGCTTTCTTATTATGAGGAAAAGGAATTCTTGTAATCTCTTCAATTCTTTCAAGATCAATATAGATACCTTTCTTTGACATGATGAATCCTAAAATTTTTCCTTCATCTAAAGCAAAAAATGACTTATTTGGGTTTAATGAGATGCCACAGCTTTTACATTGCTCAAAGACTTGCTTTAGGTCATTCACATGATTGGTTACTTGTTTATAAAAGACTGTAATGTCATCTAAATAAATAACTACTGATTTATTAATGAGCCCCCTAAAAGTTGTGTCCATAGCTCTCTGAAAAGTGGCACCTACATTAATCAGTCCAAATGGCATCTTTTGATAGGTGTAAGTTCCCCACTTGGTTCTAAATGTAGTCTTTAATCTGTCATTTGGATGTACGAGAATTTGGTTATATCCTTCGAATCCATCTAGAAAGCACATAAGTTCAGAACCAACTACTGTTTGTAGTACCTGTTCCATAGTTGGTAATGGAAAGTTTTCCTTTTGACATGATTTGTTTAAATTCCTAAAATCAATACAAATTCTAAATTATATTGCCATTTTTCTTCCTGACGGGAACCAAATATGAAACCCATTTAGAATGTCTAGTTGGAAAGATGATCGTTCCTTTGAGGAGTTTGTTCAGTTATGTTTTGATTTGATTTTCAAGGTTTGGGTGGATCTTCCTCAATTTTTGCTGTATAGATTTCTCATATGAAATCATAGGGATTGTGTGTTGAATTATAGGAGTATCATATGTTTTGAGATCAATGTAATCCTAAGAAAAAATACTTTTGTACATTCTAAACAATTTGATAAATGATAATCTTTCTTCAAAAGATAGACCAAGATCTAGATTGACATTTTGAGGTTTATCTTCAGTACCAAGATTTATTAACTCAAATCTTAAGGTAGAACTTTGAGTTTTTGAGTTAGTAACTCTTTTAAACCTGTCTTTTAGATCATATAGGTCTTCTAACTTGACAACTGACTTAGGGATTGGATTTTCATTTTTTTCTTCCTTAATCTGAATGTCATGTTCATTTTCATCCAAAATTTGACTATCATAAGATCCTTCAGATGTTAAGAAATCTATGATATCTGAATCACTATTGAATATTCTCCAATTGGTAATATTGTCAGGAATAGATGGTCTAAAAATTAATTCAATAGAAAATCTATCGGGACTAAAATCTTGAGATGGAATTAACTTTGATGCTACATTAGCCAGTAGATCTGCACTGGCATTCTGCATTCTAGGAACGAAAGAAATATTGAAGGCTAAGAAACAAATGGTTAATTCTTGGACTAATTATTGGTAATGCTTTAAATGTCAAGAATTACAATGAATAGTGTTCCTTACATGTCTAACAATGATTTCCGAATCTCCTAGGACTTTCAGATATTTGATGTTAAGATCAATGGATTTGTACAAACCTTGGACTAATGCTTCGTATTCAGCTATATTGTTTGTACAATTGAATTCAAGTCTGCAGGCTAACATGGATTTTTCTCCTTTTGGGCTTATTAAAATACAACCATTGCCTACACCATCTTCAGATTTAGAACCATCAAAATAAAGAGTCCAAAATAAAGAATTAACTATTGTTTTATCTACAAAAATTTTTCATTTTGAAATGTCTATCTGGGAAAAGTTCTCGATCTCAGAAATAACTGCATTATCGAAAAAGGGTGATATTTGAGCATTAAAATTTCCCAAAAATGATTTTGCTGAGTAATTTCCAATATTGCTATTATTGAATGCTACTGGCTCGTTTATTCCTTTAAGATCAGTGACTATATGTTTCATGAACTTTTCACGGTCTACCTAGATTTGATTTGGCTTACCATTGTATGGTAGCCACATATGTGACCAGTATGTTTCAAAATAGCCATGAATTTTCTTAGACCAGTCTCTTCTTAATACTAAACCGTAAAACTCAGGAATATCAGCCACCAATATATTGATTATTTGAGCAACCTTGGGATTAGATGACAATCTGATAGAAACATAATTTATTTCTGCCACAACCTCTAATCTAGTTCTATCAAGTTGTACTATGTGAACAGGAGAACTCTGAGGAGTTATGTTCAACTTAGCACAGATTGATTTTGGCATTATATTAGAGGAAGCCCTTGAGTCTATTAAACAAATTTGAATGTTTTTATTATAGATCTCATAGCTTAGGAGAAATGGAGGAGTATGAGAGATGGATTGATCACCTATCATAATCAAATTTGTAGCATCTATTTTAGTTGATGGAGAAGGTGGTTTACCCATTTCATTAGCAGCTTGCACTACTACTGGAGTAGGTAAGGCTGAAGCAGGAACCACGTTCAAGTCTCTAAGTAATATATTCTGTTGCTGCTTTAATTTAGTAAGCTCATGAATTGAAATGTTAGCCTTGGTTTTCTTCATATCTTCAATTACATTATACTCAATGGTGTCTGAGATTACCATTGTCTTTGATGTAGGTGGAGTATGTGAAGTAATAGGACTTGTTTGTGTAGCCTTTGAAGTAGAATTTTTACTTACTATTTTATCCTTAGCAGGTGTTGAATTCTTCTGTTGGTGATTTGGCTACGTTGCTTCAGTAGTCTTTTTGCTTCTTGTACTCACAGGTAAAGCTTCTTCTTGTTATTCATTTTTAGGATAGAATCCCACATTCCATTTAGTTCAATGTCTTCTTCTTCTTCTTCATTTTCTTCTTCCTCTTTTTGCTCTTCTTCTGTATCTTGATCAGAATCAGCGTTAGATATGATACTCAATGGTTGAGTATTAGAGGACTGATTTTTCTTGAAAGATTTGAAAGCCTTTTTCAAGCTATAAATTTCAGCGACTTGTCTCTTGATATTTTCCATCTCATTTGTCATAGTCTTTAAAAATTTTTGAAGACCTTCTACATCAAAAGGGTCTTTAGATGGCTTCTTTTTAGAATCATCTTTGAAAGATACCTTTTTTAATTTTCTATCTTCTTGAGAATTCTTCTTCTCAAGAGCGGTTATGCATTTCTCTACAGATAGATATTCCTTCATGTTTTCTGCAAGTGTCGACAGTTTTTCTCAATTTGAACTTCGCCAGGAACTGTTGTAGAAGGAATTTTATTGAGTAATTTATTAAATCTTGAATTAAAATCTTTTATTTTCTCCCTCGATTTAACTTTAAGATTTGATAAATCATTTATGAGTGTAGCAGTGGTCCTGTCATCCCCAAAATTAGCTAGAAATTGTTCTTCGAACATATTCTAGCTAGTTATAGAGCTGGCTGGTAGTGAGAAATACCATGATCCTGCAGATCCTATGAGAGTGTATGGAAATAATCTTACAATGCAATCTTCTTCAACTACTCCATTTAAATTGATGGCTAGCATAAAATTATGAATGTGTTCTTCTGCCGGAAGACCATCATCATGATTTAACTTAGGTAACTATATTTCAGGTGATTTTGGTAGAGCATGAAGAGGATCGGGCATATTTACGGCCCTTGAATTGTTCCATGGTCGTACATTTGGTGGAGGTGCTTGGCCTGCCATTGGACCTTGGGTGGATGTGATGGATTGAGTTTGAGTTGAAGAAGAGGCAGACTGAGTGCTGGAACTAGTTGAAGGGATAATAGTCTGAGTACCGAAACTAGTTAAAGTAACACTGGTTGTTGGAGTGGAAGTGGTGGAAATGAGTGGAGGTAATGGAGGTGAATGAAATAAGATCTCACTGGTGATTGACTCTGATTGATTCCTCTTTATTCTCTTCCGAGTACTATCGATGGGAAATTCAAAAGGAAGGATTCATGTCTTTTGACTTTCATATCGAGTTGATATTCTTCGAGGTTGTCAAGAAGACGAAATACTAGTCTCTGATGTTTGAGAAGTTTCAGGCTTTTCAGTAGAAATGGATACTCTCTCTAAATTTTCTATCAAAGACTGAACTTCAGGGGAATTTTGATGAAACTCGGGAGATAGTATGGGTTGAGTATCACTAGGAGACTTAGGAGAAGGATGATTAGCTTCAGATTTTAAAGATGGAGATCTAGATAATTTTCTAGAAGTTGATGGGGATCTAGAGGGAGAGAGACTTTTAGATTGAACTTTAGATTGATCATACCTTCGTGCCATTCACAATGCCCTCCTTTTAGCACCAAAATGTTGAGGCCTCGGAATTCGCTGCCACAACATGGGGGAAAACCACCCAGTCCGGACCTTAAAACAACTCCTTTTCTGTTTGGTGTGGTGGCTCCGATTGGGGATAATGGGACTAGTTTCCCAATAAGGATGATTTTGGGGTGTGTTTTGATTATACAACATGCAATGGAAAATGATTCTAATCTATCACATGCATCTATTTAACACTATTTATTCTACTATATTCCCAGGGTGTTTTTTCCTTTATGTAATCTAAAGAGATATCCTTCAAATATTAGTAATGTAGATTATTTAACAGTTGAAAGAGATGAAAATTATGTAAGATGATCCTTCTAACAAAATAGTTTGTTTAGAAGAATTGTGAAAAGTATATCACATTCGTATGTGTGATTATATATCCAATAAGAAATCATAGACAAATATTAGTATAGAAGTGCATTGAACATTCATCTAAAATGACGGTTCAGATATATAATGTAATAAAAAGATGATTGTCAATCTAGAAAGAAAGACTTAATACAAGTGAATAAAAGTACCATATGTACGAAGTTATACTCATGTAAACTGACGGTAGATATCTTCTCCTCTTCACTTTAAAGCAATTTAAAGAGTACAATAGTGCAACATCAATTAAACAACTTCAAATGTCAAAAGATAATAGACTGTATTCCATTAATTCATCAAAGCATTCACAAACTTACAAAAGTGCAATCTTTGAGAATGGTTTTGACAAATTTCTGGACCCTTCTCTAAATGCATGAGAGGGGTTGAAGTACTAAACTAACTATATTTTAAAAATAAACGATTACATAAAAATAGAGGAGGTTTCAAACAACCATCCTTGTAAGACAAAATTTAACTACAATCTAGGAAAATAAAGTAACAATATGACTATGAATTCTGATCTTTCATTTGGATTTGATCCCAAAGTCGACAAATATCTAGCATGGGCTTGAGCTGAGCTAGCTGCGAAATCCTCGATCTGACCTGTCCCTTGAATACCACATTTGAGAGTGTTGGCTGCGATCTTCTTTTCGAATCTGTTAAAGATTGCAGGGTCTAGTACTGATGATAAGGTTTGATTAGAAAATTCCAATAATTTTCTTGATCAAACTCATTTACTTTTTTAATTGTTTCATCCTGCATTTCTGCCTTTCGTTTCCACTATGTTTCCAGCTGTTTTACTTCTTAGAGCACTTCAGATGTGGACTCTTTGACAAGTTCTGATTTTCAAAAGTTGTTCACATACAAATTCAATAATCTCCTTTGTCAACCTTGATGCTTTCGCTGCTTTCTTTATCTGTGCCTTCCAATCCTTGAATAAGATCTCCTTGTGGAATTTATCTACCTAGGGTAGATCAATTTCCTTACCTGTGTCTGATGTTTGCCATTGAATGTGTTCATTGATTTTATTTTTGATTTTCTCACATTCAAGTTTCAGGATAGCTACTTGCTGGATCAATATTTCACTTGAGTCATAATAAGAGCTAGTGATATAAGGTTTTTGGAAAAATACTTCTTGTTGTTGCTTTAATTTAGCATTCACATCCAATGCTTCATTTATGAATTTCTCTAACTATGACTGGCTTTGTAATCTATTCATTGCTGCTTCCAGTTGTGTTTTCTTCTCAGTGAGTTGTACTTGATGCTACAAATTAAGTCTTTTGAAATCCTTTTGAAATTGAGACATCTTTAATTCCATTCGTTTGCTGGAGTTGGACTTTTCTTGATTTAAGAGTCTCTCCAATTCTTGTATTCTATGTTCCTTCTGCTTTAGTAACATTTTAACCTCAGTGGATTTATCAACAGTGGCAGTAGCATATGCACCTGCAAACTGTGATAGTTTGTTTAAATGTTCAGTAGGATCAACTAAAGTATCCTTCCATAAAACATCAACAGATTCATTTGTAATGTTTGAGACTTTATAATCAATTCTTCTCCTTTTTCTTCGCTTAACTACAACCTTATGATTAGGACTGTAGAAGACATCCAACAAAGGGACTTCCTCAATTTGTAACACTATCTGTTCCGTAGGATAAGCCAAAATGATCTCTCGATCATGAGTTTCAGGAATTTGTTGTAGTGGAGTAATAGTTTCCACCAACTTTTGAGAATGTTCTGGTGTCTAAAAACTAATAGCTTGATCAGTATTGGGATTTTTTTTAGGATTTTTTATTGCCGTAGAAAACTCATCCCATTCACTTTTCAAATCCTTTGGCTCAGGTTTCTTTGACTGATCAAGTGTATCTTTACTATGCTGAACTTCTTGGGAAGATGATTCTGTTCCATTACTTCCTCCTTTCTCTTGCATCTCAATCTCTTGGATTACTTGATCAATTATCTTTTCTGGGTTCTCCTTTCTGTTTTTGGATTCATTTTCAGAATGATTCGAATTCTGAGATTGATGTTCTGATTGCCTTGACTCATCTTCAGACATGTCTTTAACTTCATTATCCAAGCTAATACTTGGAGTAGGTCTATTGACATCTTCAATAGTCAATAAATCAAGAGGAATATTTTCCAGTCTCTTGCTTCTATATGCTTGGAAGGCTTCCAAGTCATCTTGATTGAGTTGACTGGATGCAAACTAAAGTACACCTGAAAAATTTTCAATACCTTGAAAGAAATCATCAAATCTATCTATCTCTTTTACAAAAGGTTTTACTTTGAGCTCTGTGATGTAATTTTTTATCACATCATTGGGGTCATATGGCCGCTTTGGTGTTACTGCCAAATTCAATAAGTTAACATTTGAAACTTCCTTGTAGGCATGAACAATATCAAAAATTGCAAAAGTATCGCACTGTAAAGGAAAATGAGGCCAAACGACCTTCTTAGCATCTAATGCTGTTTAGAAATGCCATTTACAACAAGATGGTAGGAAATTTCTCTTGCAAGTAACTTATCAGGAACATAATATGGTAGAACATGAGGAGAAGCATAACTACCAAATACTCTGATGTATGTGAAACTTTCCTCTGCAAACCATCTAGCAACTCGCAAAATATCTGTACTAGCCTCTTTGGAAACCCTAGGGGCTTTCTCATTGAATATCATCTGGTACATGGGCAACATGAATCCATGGCAAATTTTGTAAAAATGAAAACGGAAGTCTGATTCCAAAAGGGCTCTGTGGTAAATGTGGATTGGAGTAGGATCTTGGACCATCCATTTCCATCCCATAGTAGGAAAACTAGAAGAAAAGAAAATTGTGTCCATGACATAGGCACTCATGTAAACGGGGGGTATTTCTCTATATGAAACACTTCTTTTACTCCTATACTCCATGATATTTCTGGCTATGTTATCAGATAGGATATTTTCCCAATTCAAAATTAAGGAATTGACGATTGCGTCAATTAATGGGACCTAATCTACAGAAATCCTAGTGGTATCAGGTTTTGCATATAATCTACACAACATATCGGTAGCATAACAGTAAGGGGAAGGAATTTGTGCTATTGGGTACGTACTGATTTTATCTCGTTTAAGCTTGCCTTGGTATTCCTTCTATTCCTTTATGACTTTCATCAGATCTGGATGTTTTTCTCTAAAGCTTTGAAGAAAATATTTGTCATAGTTTTGTCGTGGGTTGGGTAAGTGGTACATTGTCCTCAAATCTTCTTCCCTAAACAAACCGATATTCTTGCCCTTTGAATCCTTGAATGTTCTATCTTCTACATTTAAGTGGCCAATTACCCACTTAACTATATTCGTATAAGGGGGAATATTTGGCCTTGCTGCTACCTTATAGATGAATGAACATGCAACATCGAAATAGGTCGGGTCTGAAGGAACTGATGCACTTGTTGTAGCAACTCTGACTATTACCCTTGGCTTTTCATCTTCAAAAAACTTATACATTGCCTCCCATGAAGAACTTCCGCATTCCTTGTTGCAAGTAGTGTCTGAGAATAGGGGAGACTTATGTGAGTCTTCGGTAGATGATGCTTGGGAAATTTCTTTGCCTTTCTTTCTCTATCTTCCTCGTTCTATTAATTGGTTTCCTGATTTCAAGCAAACAGAGAAAACATTAAAAATATAGAGAACAAAGAAGTAGGTAGAATTAAAACAAATACAACATTCAATCACTTCAAAGCACACTCGAAGTAGATATGAATCCATCAAAACCTTATTTCTATTAAATGCTGTTAATCATCAATAATCATTTTTAACTTAAATCTCTTACGCCTTCACATGAAATGTCTATCGATCAATTTAAGACGTTGGATCTCATATTTAGTTTGATTTGACAAGAGTCATTTCGCATGAGTGTGTAATTAACTACACTTCATCGCATATCACAACTAATAACTATTTCCATTTGTGATGTTACCCATATATCCCGCGAAATGCAATCTGCGCAAATCACACATTGCAATGTTCATGTGGTAATACGTTTTCTTTTAGTTATGTCCTGAGAAATGCAAAATTTTCTTTTAATAAATCATGCCACTGCTCTTTATCGGACTTTGGAGTTTTATGTTTATTTCTTTATTTGTTCATCGGGTCCATTTAATCACAACTTTCAACGAATTTGTCATAAGTTGATCGTTTTAACGAGGCGTGATGTGATTTTGGTTTATAATGGTGATTAAGGTGTTTGCAATAAGATTTTAATATGAATTTAGAAAAAGCTTAATGTGTATCGCAGTCTGCATAACTTAGTGGATTTTAAGTCGTTTAAGCTTTGTAAGCTATGCAAATTGTGACACACACTAAGGAATGAAAGCAGAAAAGTAAAAGAATATTTATTTCCTAAAGTTTTTGACTTAAGCTAAAAAATAAGTAAAATAAATTTCCTAATTATTTTTAAAGGGTCCCCATTTAGTAAAATAAATGGGGGGTTGTTGTTTAGCACAACAGGATGTTGTCCTCTAACCCATATAAGGCTTTCGAAATTATGAAAATAAATTTTAAGATCATCCAACCAACTAGCTTGATTTATAAAATATGATACAAAGGCTCTCAATAGGACATCCCTTGTAGCATGGTTGGGATTCAATTTTGTATTATGAGGTAAAAAAAATTTATGTTGGTATAGTTCACAGAGCAAGTCTCTATCTAGATCACAAATTGTCATATATGCCTCCTTGAAACCATCACTACTTTCAAGCTAGAGAGTGTTGGCTTTAGGGGTCTTGACCCAGGTTCAGTTTTAAGGTTTGACAACAAACCCTAATACTCCTGGACCTTTCAGAAATGGCCTTCTTACGTAGGTCAAGGTCTCACCTGAAGTAGTATGGGAGGGTGTTGGAACCAGGTTTCCACACCCTGAGAGAGGGAAATTTAATAAAAGTGGGTCCCTTCAGATCCAACCGACCTGCGCTGGTGAAGCCCTAGCCCGAAACCCTTTAACGTTATATTGGTTAGAATAACTCAAGTGAAGCTCATAAATCAGATGTGACAATTCAGTAATCAGATAAGACAAATTACAGCTAGACCTATGCATTCATTCCTTTTTACAACATCACATCCATGTGTGCATCAACAAAACATCAATATTTAGGAAACATAAATTACCTCATAAATAACATATAGCATAGCCCATAATCATAACATAGAAATAATCAGATATAACAAAAGAGTCTTCTCATTCATTCATATCCAGATCTGACTTACAGACTCTAAGACCAGCCTGTGAACATAGCCAGTAGGTTCCGCACATAGCAGGACTTAGGGTCTCCGCGCACATAGCCAACATGAGCCCTTACCTAGACTATCAGCACAAAGACCTCAATTTTGTATCCCAGCTCATTTTCAGACTAAAATTACTTCTAAACTTTGACTTATCCATCTATTTATAGCATCTCTAGCCTACGCTACTTATATGGTCCGCAAATTGTGGTTTGTGGACTCTTAGTCTACCCTTTGACCCATTACAACACATCAGGGCTTTGACCCGCCCCAAAGCCTCTGCGCTAAACCAAATATTACTAAAATATTACAAAACTCGACAAAAATGCGGTTAGGGAACCTCGTTCCAACAGTCCCCCAACAAAATATTGTGACTCGTCCCGAGTCACAGCGCTGATGGGGTCTTCATCATTTCCTTGAGCTACTCAATCATGGCAGTCAACGGGGGCAGAACATGGAGACTTTGCGTAGAGGTGGTCTGCGTAATGTCAACTAGATTTTTCGAAGTTGGGCCTTCAGTTGCAGTGGTGACACTGTCCAAGGTCTGGTTCAACTATCGCACAACCCCTGCTAACTCCTGCGAAAACTTGAGAGCTTCATCAACCCAAGGCGTCAGATGGTCATTGAGTACCTACTTCTTGTGTTGGAGTTCCACAATTTCACTTCTGAGTGGGTGGTTGGTATGAAGATATGCTAGTCACTGGGCTGGAACAAGGGTGGTCATAGTGTTTTCCATTTGCTCAAAGTCCTATTCCTTTTGGTGCAACTCTTGATCGATTTGGTGGAGGAGAGGGTCATGCTGCACCTAGGACCATAATTCCATAGCAACCTCAAACATAGTGACGCCCTGGCGGATTTGTGCCGTGATAATGTTTGTTGCTTCTGTGACCAGCACTGCTCGTTGGGCGCGCACTTCCGGGGGGGTCTCAGGCTATAGCTTGGGCTGCAATGATGCTATCTGAAGTCAAAAATAGGCCTTAACAACCTGTACCTCAGTCCGAGACACCTTCAAGGCAGTGACCAAGCCCTCAACCTTGGCCTGCAATGCAGTGGAGGTAGGAATTACTTCTGACATGTCTTCACAGAGCTGGTCTATCAATTTTTCTAATGCATCTTGTTGCGCTATGGTGGTAATGTGCGCTGCCTGGACCTGGGCGGCTTCAGCAGCTTGATTCACAATCTTCTGCTCGGCCTCGCTAAGGTGCTGCTGAACGCGGAGCTCTCGGTGCTGAAGTTCATTGGTGAGGGAGGTAAATAACTTGTGTATCTGCACACCCATCAAGCGCCCAACATCGAGGTCGAATGACAAGCATGCCCAAACTTGGTTTCATAATTCCGTGGGTTCCATTGTGAAAGTGGTGCCAGGGAGAGGGCAGACCCGACTGTCCATGACGGTGGTCAGGGTTGTAACTAAAGTTGGCTAGCCCGCTTGAGTCTACCTTGCATTATGCACGCTCAATTGACTCTGACTTTATTTGATCCACGCTCACTGGAAGGGTGTCTGCCTTTATTTGGAGAGCCTGTAACTCCAATTTCAAAACTATTACAGTGGCCTTGTGCTATTCCTCCAAAGCAGCCCATCGATCCTCAGATGCAATGGTTAAAGTGTCAGCAATCTACTCGAGGTCATCCTCTGTCAATGTAACCTCTATGTCGATGCCAGGCTTAATAGCCTTACGCTTCTTCCTAGACCCCTTAGGTGGTCCATGGGTATGTTTGAGACCATGTGGGAATGACGTGTCTGTGCCATTAAGGTTCTGATCCGGTGGGGACTCTGGTTTTGGCTGCACGGTAGCGCTTTTGGGGTCTGTCCGCTGCGTTGAAGGAGGAATCGTCGAATCCATTGTTGGGGCAGGCGAAGTTGTATCTTTTGATGCTACGTTGTGTCCAAATGTGCCTGCTATGTTGGGGCTGGTCGATTGTGCTACGATCTTCCACTCTGGTGGCCAAGTGGCAATTACCTGTTCAATCTCTACTTCGGTGGTAATATATGGAAGGTTATACCAGGCGGGATCTTTGTGGGCCCGAATCTGCACATAATGCATGGTTGCTTGAAATGCCGCTATATGCTTGTATTTGTTGTAGAATGTAGGGGACAAGCATGCCTGGGAAGGAATTGCCACAACTACGGTTCAATCATAGAGTATCCAAAAGGTCTTATTCTCCTCAACCCGCTTGGGATCCTTCAAGTCCCAGAGGTTAGAAAACCACACTCCTTCACACATGCCTGGCTCAAGAGGGGGGAATACTGCCTCCTTAGGAGTCTCCCACGCAACTAAGGAAATTAGCAGTATTAGCCGGAAGTAGTAGAAAGATTTTCCTTGATCCTATGCCTCGCGCACATTGTCGAGAAATTCATCAACAAGGTACTACGACCAGTTGAAATAGACTCCCTTTTCGCATCTGCCAGTGAGTTGAATTACGTGGGCAGGGGCAGCTATCACCTGGAATTTGCGCATCAATTTGCATGCAAGTAGCAGGGTGCCCATGAGCGTCCGTGGGTCACTGATTGTATCGATTTGAAATGCTCATTTGTTGCATTGGACATGGTACCTTTTTCAGACATATTTAATAATATGGTGCTTAAAATTCTTGCCAGTGCCTTCCTTAGGATCTGGCCCTTGCATGGGGAGGCCAGTTATGTGGTCAATTAAATCAGCATCAATCGGTATGCGACCTTGGAGCCATAAGCACCCATCATGGATGAGTGCTAGCAGCTCGCGAACAACCAGGCCGGTGATATTGTATTGGCCAAAGTGGGGATGTGCAACAGGTTTAAGATCCCTGACCTAACCAATCCTTTTACCCACGCCATTGGCCCAACCTTTAGTTCGTTTCCATCCAGTACCTGCTCTAGGTATATCTCCAAATCTAGTGAAAGGAAGGCGTCCAAGTTTCCCAGATCATGATCATTGAATTTTATGATGGGGAGGCCACCGAACATCTCTCCTTGGAGGGGCACTTCTTCCAGGACTAGAGGCATCTGAAGGTAGGCGCGAACGACATCAACATTCATGTGGGCGTGCGTTGTTGTCCTGTATGGCTTAACATAAGGCGACAACCACATCAGCGAAGTCACATGCAGGCCTTCCTCTATGAGCATCATTAGGCACTTGGATGAGTCAGGCGATCATCCATTAGACACTTTCTGGGGGGAACACACAATCCAAGGAGACGTACGAGGCTTCCCTCTAGCCCACTTCACCTATTTTACCTTCCCTTTTCCCTTTTGCTTTGCTGGGGTAGAGATAACCTCCTCTGTTTTAGGGTTTACTTCAAATACTTCATCAGATCCAATTTCCCCAGAAGTTGTGGCAGGAAGAGGCTCATTAGGGTTTGTAGTGGTCATTCTCGCTCGGAAGATGAATTCGACATTGCTACTATCAGAAGGAGTAGCTCGCTCAATCATGCGGATGGAAATTGTACAGACTAGGTGATATTTACCAAGGTGGCCAAGGTGCGAGAGTTTTGGAAAACAGACCAACCCTCGATGACCAAAAATCCTCCTCTTATATCCCATGATGGTAAGAAATGGTCCAATTAGCCTTAATTGCACTTCATTAATACGAAAATGGTAAAAAATCCTTGTAAATCGCCACATTAATTTCCCACTGCCCGTTCCATTAAACGGTAAACTCGGTTTTCCACACCAATGCCCCATGTCAACGGCTAGTTTTCTCCACTACGCGCAACCCTACGCATGCATCGCATCCACCTGCACCTCTTATCTTGCACATCATCCCTATGCACCCATCACTCCTGCCTCCGTTTCCGTGGCCTGATGCGTGCAACATACGTTACACAACTACTCTGGCCATATAGTCATTTGATCGGTGTCGAGGAGTCTCTATAGGGTTTCAAACAACTTCCATTAACATATCCCGACAAAAAATCTCTGTGCAATGTAGTCAATCTAACCGCACCTCCATTTGTAATTTCCTTCACTACATACGGACCCAGCCAGTGATGATGGAACTTCCTTGGGTGTCGTGAAAACTGGATATCGTAAATTAGCACCAATTCATCCTCCATAAAGACCTTCTGCTAAATGTGTCGATCATGCCAAGATTTTTCACGTGCCTTCTGAACCTGCTAGTGGAATTGAGAAATGAACCGGTCTTCTTCCAGGGCCACCAACTACGCTAAGAATTCCTCCATGATGTCTGGATCTGCCATATTTGTGAAAGCTGTGATGTGTAGGCTAGGAATGATGTATTCCATAAGCAAGATGGCCTCCTTTCCATAGACCATTTGGAAGGGTGTTTTTCCCATAAGTTTCTTACATGTAGTCCTATAGGCCTAGAGTAGAGAGGGGATGTGTACGTCCCAGTCGCTTCGGTCCGCGTTGCAGACCTTTGTGATCGCATGTTCCAAAATTTTATTGAATGCTTCTACAGCCCCATTTGCCTTTGGATGATACGGGTTCTATTTGCATGGTGAATTTGGAATTCCTCAGTCAGACTCGTAATAGTCTCATTAACAAAATGCGTACCTCTGTCGCTCATCAGTATCTTTAGACACCCAAACCTGTTTAGAATATATTCGAAAATGAAATGTGCAGTACAGTCCTTGACAAATTTTGCTTTTGCCCATCTGGTGACATAATTGTTTGGTCAAATTAATGTCTTAAATTGCTTACATAAATTATCAACCGAGGTTTGTAAACTGATGAACTGTGGTGCACTATACGTGATTAGTTAACCTTATTCTTACTTCGTTGTATATATTTTTGTGTTGTTTTGGTGGTTTTGTTCTTTTATGTCTAGATGTTAATCTAGAAGTATGAAAGGAATCAAATGAATCTAGTGAAATTTAAATGTTTAAAACTAATTTTAAAGGAAGCGAGAAAAGGAAGTGTTCTTAAGTTAAACTAATTTGCATAAAAATGAATCAAAGACTAGTGAATGGTTAGAATCTAATCTGAAAATAGAGTGTCTATTCTAATGAATTCTAATTTAACATTAGTCCTATTCCATGGATCTAAATATTATGACTGGAATTTGAAATTGAAATGATACTCTAGATGAAAGCATATTCAAATGAAAACAACTAATTTATGCTCAATCACTCCAACATCCAATATGAAAGTATGATAGAATCACCCCCTTGAGATGATGTATAAGCAACCTATTTTACTTTAGTTTTGAAAATTTAAGTTTAGGAAAGCATTTAAAGCATGTAAAAGAAAAAAACTAAGGTATGTTCAATCACTCCATAATCCAATATGGAAGTATGATATAATCACCCTCTTAAGATGATGTACAAGCAACCTATTATGATTTAGTTTTTAAATCTATGAAAGTAGTTAAAGTGTTCAAAGGGAAAACTCAATAATTGCATAGGTTAGACATTCAAGCACCCAATTGTGAAGTATGACAAGTCACCTTCTTGGCCTGATCTTTAGGAACACCCAATTATACAATTGACTGAGGATCTTAATCTAGAAAACAATGTAAAATCATGTAAAAAGAAAAGCTCAATGATTGCATAGGTTAGACATTCGAGCACCCAATAGTAAAGTATGACAAGTCACCTCCTGTTGTAGCCGCTACAACACCCTCCAAATTTTTTCCCCTTTTAAACTTTTGAGCCCCTGACCTTTTGAAAAATAGAGTCAAGCCTAAGTTCACTCTTTCAAAATTTTAAGTCGCTAAGTCGCAGAATTGGTCAGCTCATCTTATTTGCGACCCTGCGACCTTGCGACCCCTCAAGTCGCGAAGTCGCAAGGTCGCATATCATCCTGAAACCAAACAATTGTGACCTTGCAATCCTGCGACCCCGCGACCCCCCAGGTCGCAAGGTCGCAGAGTTGCGAGGTCACATATCTCATCAACTCAATTCATTTTCGACCTTGCGACCCTCATTTATTGTCCACACGTGCGAAACATTTATATATCGAAGGGTCACATAGGTGACATTCGACCTATGTGACGAAGAAAGAACATGCCTCTGACAAGCCAGCTAGAGCGCGTTTTTCCGGGTAAGTTTCCTAATCCTCTTGCTGTTTCCTTTTTGATTGATTGTTGCCTCCATTACCCTCACCTTAGCCCATTTAAAACTCAACCTAGCTTCTTTTTAAACCTTCCATGAATCCTGTTGCTATAGCTTGCCCCTTCTCATAGCTTGACTGCCCTATGTACCTCCTCTAGGAAGCCTCCCTTGCATCCTTCTATTCAAGTTCCATTTCCAACCCTTTCCAATGAAGAAATTCATGCATGCTTTCCACTTGATGTGTTGCTTTACCTCCATTTTTGATTAAAAGCAAGCTGAAGGTATTCATCACTGTGAAAACCGTCTGCTAATCCCTAGAGCGACCCCGTGACTCCGCGACCTTGTGACCTGGCGACCTCGGTCGCCAAGTCGCAGGGTCGTTAGGTCACATATCCGTGAAAGTTCAAAGTGACGCAACTTCGCGACTCAACGACCTTGCGACCTGGTCACGAGTCGCTAAGTCACCAGGTTGCATTTCCATGAAGATCTAAACTGGCACGACCTCGCGACTCAACGACCTCGTAACTTAGTTGCAAGTCACTAAGTCGCTAGGTCGCTTTTCTGTGAAATTTTAAATCAACGCGACCTAGCGACCCAGCGACCTAGTCACAAGGTCGCTAGGTCGCAGGTTCATCCATTTCTTTGAAAATAGTTGAGCCAAGGTAGGAGCAGCCCAAGTATTTATAAATATGGCATGTCTTATCGTGGGATTGTTTTATGAACATGCCAGGGAACCTTGAAGTTGAGCTAGAGTGCGCATCCATCTCGTCGACCTCAAGTGATATGGGGCCTCTGGTAGTTCAAAAGAGAAACAAAATCCCTAAGATAGAAATATCGGAGGAGGAAATACCTCTTTCTCTTCCACCTATCTATGGAGACACTGCTTGAACATTCGGCAAAGGGGACAGTATGAGTTGGTATCAGATGTACCAAGAATTCACAAAGCCTGAATTTCCAGAGGACCTCCCAGACTGGTAGGTGTATGTTCAGGTTAAAAGATCCAAGCTCCACTACGAGGGGGCCCATCTGCCTATATTCCCATATGCAAAGCTGATCGAGTGGATCTTGCAAAAGGTCGACCCAAATATTTGGGTTATTTGGGATCTTGCCAAGAAGGCATTCGCAAATCTGAAGGGACAAGATGCAGAATTCTATTATGCACTTCCCGCCTGAGAATATACCTTCACCAAGGAATGGGCCACCACTCATGCAGTTCCCATACTCGAAACCTTAAGAGGATGGTGGGAGGAACCAGAAAAGTTCAAGCTTAAGGAGGACCAGGAATATCAGAGAGCAGGTCTCAAGAAGGTCTACAACCTCGTAGCTGCAATGTTATGTAGGATGTATGGCCGTCCAGATGCAACCACTTTCAACGTTGCTTAGGTTTCTCTGATGTACGTTGTCACTATGTATGGCACCCACTTCAACTGGGCTAACTTGATAGTGGTGGCCCTTGAATCGAACATATCTTCGTCACTAGCACCTGATGAAGGGCATGCATAGGAATTTTATATGGCGTCTTATCTTTTGGATGCAGTATTTGCAAGGTGACATTTTGAGGGGTGGGCACACAAATGGGATCCAAAGCACGATGGTCCAATTCATAAAGATTTAATGGTGTTTTGGGACTCTAGATATAAGCAAGACATGGAGTTAATCGCGGATAGCTTCATCCCCACTCTCTATAGGAAAATATTTGGAAAAGACACCCCGTGGATGTCTGGGCGAGTCATGGAGACGATAACCCAAGTGGCCCACAGGCTTCCTGTCATGGATAGTACTTTCATCCGAGTCTTCGGGTCACTCAAGGCTCCTCACGCACTGCCCGAGTTCGTCACCGACAAACTCCTCCTCCAAGAAAGATGTTACCATATGTCGGGCAGTTTTTCAAAAGTTCTCACTAAGGGCAAGAAGAAGCCATGGCCCACTTTTCTGCTCTCTATTGGTGCCTACACAGTGAAATATTTCAGGGAAGTAGAGGCAGAGGTTGAGCAAGTCAAAGGATTTTGTTTACCTCCTATGTCATACTGGACGTATGATCATGAGAGTCATCCTCGCCCACTGCAAGCGGGCCAAATTTAAATGAAGTTACCAGCATACTGATTGCCTAGCCAAAGATAGAATCAAGAACTGGTACAACAAAGACAGGGAGGCCGCTCTAAAGGAATCAACTGATCAAGAAGATCAAGACATCCAGACTTTGGAAGAAAGAATCCATATGCTAGGAGGAGCCTCATCTTCCAAAGCCAAGATGCAAAGGACCAGTACGGGCCATAACTCTTCCGCCCAGTGAAGAGAAAAGGAGGCTAAAGCTCAACAAGAAGCTGAGGAGAAGGAAAAGGAGGAGGAGGAAAAATGAAAGAAACACTTAAAAGAAGAACAAAGAAAGAAGCGGGCGGAGGAAATGCACAAGAAAAGGGAAGAGGAACAACAGAGGAAAGAAGAGGAAGAAAAGGCAGAAGCTGAGTGCTAGCTAAAGATAAAGCAGGATAAAGCAGAAGCTGAGCGCCAGCTAAAGGAAGATCAAGATAGAGCAGAAGCTGAGCACCAGCTAAAGGAAGATCAAGATAAAGAAAAAGCTGAGCACTAGCTAAAGGAAGAACAGGACATAGTAGAAGCAGAGAAAAATATGAGGGAAGAAGAAAGTCGGAAGTCAAGGGAAGATTCCTCCAAGGGAGCTGGAGGTAGCAAGACACCTCCTCTAGAGACAGAGAAACAAATGGAATTGCCACACATCGAGGTGCCCCAAACGACTCCTGCAACTAATGTGTGTTTTTCTCTCTCGGAATTGTCTACCTCCGAGGGATCAAGTTGAGGGAGTGCTTGATCTGACAAGACTTACCTATGATTAGTTAACACACAAGATCAGGTATGAGAAGAGAATATGCTTGGCACGGAACCCTACTGCACCCCTTACAACCACCACAGAGAAGGATATAGTCTTGGATACCAGGAGTATTCAGCGGTAGCTGGACCAACATCCCAGACGGGATCCCTATCGTAAACGGTTTAGAGTCTAATCAAGACTTTTTATTGGGGAGATCCCTTACTGTTGGCCGGACATTTTTTCCCGTCAACAGATTTGGCACTAGAAGGAGGGTCTGAATGGCAAGCTCCCAGCACACAAGCAACATTCTGTTGAAAACCCCGCAGGGGGAAATCATGTACGAAAACACTGGTCCACCACCCCCTGAATATTATCTTGATGAAGAACCCCCTTTCTACGAGATCACCTTTGACCAGCTAAGGGCCTTGTGCCCAATCTCCCGTGAAATCATCAGAGGCTTACAAAACTTCCTGGCCACCGTCTCCCTGGTCAACCCACGAACTCCCACGGCCAACCAGACTCGCCAGGGAGCCCTGGTCAATTCCCTACCTCAGCTGGTAGGTCTCATGATAGAAGATTATGTTGATTCCATAGAGAGTAATTCAATAGAGCCCCCCGACAGTCCCCGAGGGAATGAGCGAGGCAGCCCGGAAATCACCGAAACCCAACCTGACCAGCCTATGAACGATGACACTCAAGCGAATAACCAACCTGAGGGAGCAACCAGGAGGGGCCAGGGAAACAGGGGCTGGGGTGATAGTGGCCGTGGGGAAGGTCGAAATATGGGACACCCTCACCATAACCGAAACCAAAACAATTTCCCTTTCCTTTATAACTGGAGAAACATCAGGGATGTAGGGAACCGAGGGAGGAATCAGGATATGCACTCCCATCATGAGAGCGAAGCATCCAGATTAGGCATAGGGAGAAAATTTGAAAGTGAAATAGGGCATGTTCACGTACCACACCACCAACAGGCTAGGCATGTCCAGCCGCTGGCATGGATGACACAATCTCCCTTAGCTCTCCATGGTCTCCTCCATGACATGCCCCGACACTCTGAGAAGCACCTCCCCAAGTTCAGCCCCGAAAAGGGTACGTTGGCCGAAGATCACATAAGAAAATTTTACCTAGCCTTACAAATGATGATGTAGCATGCCAACTTTTTCCTCATACTTCAGAGAATAAAGCTGCTACATGGTACCGGTCTCTTCCTGTTGCTTCCATTTCTTCTTGGGAGCAATTTCACCGTACTTTCCTTCAAAAGTTTTCGGAAGACAAAACTCCTTCTATGCTTCTCACAGAGTTTAGTACTTCGAAATGCCAGAAGAAGGAGAAATTCAAAGAATTCAATCAACGCTTCGCTACTATATTGAAAAAATTCCCCCCAAACATGGCCTTATATGATTCCATCACCATTGACTACTACACGCGGGCTCTCCCTCGAGATATTTCCATGTTCATGAAACAAAAAGCTAGAGCTACCCCAGCGGAAAATTACACCACCTCCCTCGCTGTTAAAAGGGACATTCTATCCATAGGAGCCATCGACCATGATGGGTGGGATGATCAAAAGCTGACCACAAAGAGAGTCCAATCCTCAAACCATAAATCTGGAGACAAAGACAAGGACCCTTTCAATTTCGAAAGTATTGCGAAGTCCCTCAAGCTATTGACCAACGAAGTCTCTGATTTGAAGAGGAAGAACAATGACTCTGTCTCAGGTGCTAAAACACAGAAACCTTTCTTCAAAAGGAATAACCCCGCTATTAACCAACCTTCGTCAAACTCGAGTGATAGCCTCAATGTTGAAGAAATTGGCAAGGATAAATTTTGTTCTTTCCATCAAGCCTCCCACTCAAAGAAAACTTACCCCCAATGGATCAATAGCATGACTGCCATGGTGAATCAACTTCTAGAAGACTAGACTCCTGGGGATTTAGAGGAGGAGGCTATTTCAAACAACGAGGAAGCCTCTCCCCCGGATGAAGATATGGGTTCCACTGTCCCTTCTTTTGAGGTCATCCGCGGGGAAATCCCCCCTTCCACAACTGAAATAAACTTGTCCTACGAACCTAAATCCAAACCCCCTCAGAACTATGGCTTGAGGAGCAAAGGCCTGGTCCCTGAGCAGTCCTTCAAAGAAAAAAGAAAAGCTTTCTTAAGGAAAATCCTGCCACCAAACACTGAAAACCAAACCAAGACCCTTGAGAAATTTATCCCAACCAATCCCCGAGAAAGCCCAAAGGCTAAATCTTCATCAGTTCCTTCGAAATCCGCCATTGAACTTATCCCACACATAGACTCTAGGTATAACATCATCGAGGATATGAAAAAGACTCGGGCCAATATTTCTCTATAAAAACTTGCTCGCATTGCTAACCAGCGAGATATTATCCTTAAAGCATTTGCTAACCTACCGACAACCAAACCCGTGAGTACCACATCTGCCCAAGCTGCTACTAGTCCCCAGTCTATCGTGAATGCCGTGAACGCAAACTCTAGGGGATCCACACCACCTTTCCCTCTATCCTTCGATATTTTCAACTTCAATGTCCATAATTGCCTCGTCGATTCTAGTGCATCCACGAATTTTATGCCCTTGTCTGTATTCAAGAAATTAAACATCCGCCCTGATAAAACTAATGCCAGGATCTTTTAACTCGATAGATCTCAGGTTCCTGCAGTAGGTGAATTAAATAATGTCATTGTCCGCTTAGCCTCTGATTCTAGGGTGCATTAGTGTATTGAGATAGTAATCATGGATATCCCGAGGCCTATGGACTTATTTTGAGCAGATATTGGTCTAATAAGCTGCAAGGATACTTTGCCACTGACTGGTCCCACTTGTGGCTCCCTTACAAGGGCAGGAACAACCAAATACAGGTCGAAAGCGAGCCTTACATGAAACACACGGTGACCGACATGGACGCAACTAACGAACCAGTCAGTTTCACGCAAGATGAGCTCAGTATGTGTTTCTTAGAATCCATTTTTGGATGCTACCAAACCCCCCAATCTCCGGTAACTCAAGACGTCTAGTCTGAGCTATTGTTTGTCATTGACAACCACTCTACCTCAACGAAAGACCTGTTAGAAACTGCTGCCCCGAGTGCATCTCCTATGTGCTCAGATAGCCTTGTCAAATCAGAAGATGAAATGTGAACCTTGTACTGTGATAGTTCCAAAACCCATGATGGGGTTGGCGTGGGCTGTATCCTACTGAACCCTCAGAAGAACAAGTTTCTAATTTCTTGTCGGCTAGAGTTCCAGTGCACAAATAATACAATCGAGTATGAAGCATTGCTGCTCCAGCTCAAAAAAGCCATAGATCTCAAATTTCTTTGTTTAAAGGTAATTGGAGACTCCGAGATTATCACCCGTTAGGTACGTAAAACCATCCATTGCTTGTCTCCACATTTGAAAGGCTACTAGCAAGAGGTATGGCGTTTAAATTCTGCTTTTGACACTTTCGATATTAAATCCATACTTAGAATGCACAATGCAGTAGCTGATACACTTGCCAATGCTGTTGTTAGGTTCACCCCACTTAGAGATGGATTTTTTATTGAAATTATTTACAAGCCATCCATACCAGACAATGTCACTAATTTGCGCATTTTTAATGATGATCAACAGGTACTGGATTTCATGCTCAATACAAATGTGTTCAAAGACGCAGTTATAGAAGAAGAGGATCATGATCAGGACTTTCAAAAGGAACAAGGGTATCGTAAGGAAAATCCCATACCCAAAGGGATCCTGTCGCTCGAAAATTTGTTTGACTTACAGAACCGTTTTCAAGGCCCTCCCAACATGAAGGTGCAAAGTTCCACGTTAGCGCATCGAAAGATAAACCTCAGGATGGACAAGGAGCCCAAGTTTGTCAATCTCAGTAATGAGTGCACCCCTCAGGAGAGGCAATCTTTCACTGAGTTATTTAAGAAATACCGAGATGTGTTTGCCTGGACGTATGATGAGCTACGAACCTATGACACACGGATCATCTAGCACGTGATACCCATGAAGGAAGGAGTGAAACCATTCCAGTAGAAATTGTGGAAAGTACACCCCACCTTAGAGCCGATGATCCAAAAGGAACTGAAGAAAATCTTGGATGCACGTATAATTTTCAAAGTCCGATATTCAACCTGGGTGTCAAACTTGGTCCCAGTTCGTAAGAAATCTGGCGAAATCCGTTTATGCATAGACTTCCAAAATTTGAACACAAATTTGGACAAGGACAACTACCCGGTGCCCCCTATGGAGCAAATCCTTCAAGCTGTATCGGGATCAAAGATGTTCTCTTTATTGGATGGGTTTTCAGGTTATAACCAAGTACTAGTGGCTAAACCCCACCGGCAGAAAACCACATTCAGAATTAAATGGGGAACTTTCGCATTTAGACACATGCCCTTTGGCTTGATCAATGCTAGCGCGACCTTCCAGAGAGCCATGGACATCGCCTTTGGAGGCCTCATAGGGAAAAGTGTGGTAGTATACCTTGACGACATCACCATGTTTTCAAAACATAGGTCTGACCACCTACATCACCTCAAGTAGATTTTTGAAAGCTGTCGAAAATACGGGATCTCACTAAACCCAAAGAAAATCATTTTCATCATCTTCGAAGGAAACCTATTGGGGCACATCATAACTCAGGACATCATAGTAGTGGATCCAAAACATGCGAAAGTAAGTGCCTAGATTCCTCCCCCAAGTGGCAAGAAGTTCATGCAGTCTTTCCTTGGGAAAATCAACTTCGTGCAAAAATTTATATCAGATTTCACCCAAATTGTGAAACCGTTGCAAAGTATGATCAAGAAGAACGCTAACTTAAAATGGAATCCTCCTGAGAAAGAACAGTTCAATAACATCAAGGGGGCCATCGTGGAAGCACCTACTCTTCATAGTCCAGATTTTAGTGAAGGCTTTATCTTGTACACATTTGCCTCATATTCATCTTTGGTGGCCATCCTCACTCAGAAATATGACAACAACGATGATCGGCCCATATCATTCATGAGCGCTTGGTTGTAAGGTGCCAAGCTGAATTATCTAGATATTGATAAGCAAGCTTACGCAGTGTACAAGGTAGTCAAACACTTCAGGCCATATATTTTGAAGAGTGACGTCACAGTATTCGTACCTCACCCAACTATTCGCTCACTTTTCGTACAGCAAGAGCTAGGCAAGAGATGAGGCAATTGGATGATGTGCCTTCAAGAGTATGACCTGGAATTCAAGCCAGCACACACTATAAAAGGCCAAGGACTATTTCGAATGGCCGTGGAAGCCACAGAATCATGAAGTAGTGAAGAAGAGAGTCGGGAACATGAAATCGACATGTATCAAACTGATAGTATATCCCAACAGAATACGTCTTCATGGTACATTGATATCCAGCAATATCTGAGCCACAGTACTGTTATAGGTCAATTTGGGCACCATTCCCAATGACCTGGTTAACTGGGCAGCATCTCCAGGACCGATGATCAGAAGGGTCTATCATTCCCTATCATCTCAGTTGCTATATGCTCTAAGACAAGAAACATTCATGAATCAAACAAGATTTTCATCAAAGTAAGACTTTTCCATGGTTTGAGGCTTATTATTAAACATGTGGGAGCTCACCAACGTAGGCTCTAAGGGGCCTAAGTGTGTTGCATATGCAGGGAGCTCCATTCTGGGCTGCTCTGCAAAGCACTTCCTGACATTCAAAGGTGTGTTGGTTAGATTGGGAGCGAAATTCTCATTGTTTCGAAATATCCACTTGGTCAGTGTCTTCTAGAAGGGTTCACATGTGTCATGCTTCAGATCCAAGTGTCCATTGACATCTACATGACTGGAAAACATGTCTTGCCTATTTTTGGAATGAAATTTATTGCAAAACAACCTACACTTCATCTATAAATTGAACACAAAGCTAAGTGTTCAAGGAGGAAGATTTTGAGTAGAGAAATGATGGAGAATTTTCAATAGAGAGTTCAATATGTGGAGCTACTGGTGGAGAAGCTTATGCTGTGATGAGACCAAGGAACTCTGGTGGAAGGTCACAATGAATCAGTCACTTGGTTGTAACCTCTCCTTCTATCATCAATAAAGAGTACTTCTTATTTTTCCCTACATGCATCCATGTTTACTTTGATTTTCCATGTTGCAAAATCTTTGTTGATGAATGTAGTTTATGCTTAACTGATTTGGCTAATTAACTTGAATTGATATCTAGATTATTGTATCTTCTGCTATTTCAGTTCTCTTTCTTGCAGGAAGTATTCAGCTATTTGAAACCGCTTGAAGTTGAGGCTGTAGTGGAAGCGACAAAAAAGATCCATTTGGAAGCGACTGAAATAAGTAAGCATCCAATCCTCTCTGTATATTTGTTATGAGTTAGGAAATAGGGTAGTGCAGTCTTTCACCTGCTGTTCTAGACTAGACACTGGTCTAGGGAAGCGTAGTTTATCTGTAGATTACAATTATGGCCCAACAAACTGGTGACTCTGCTAGGGACAATTTCTCTTGCATCTTGGTGTTTTAGTCTCTGATCTGCTTTCTAAATCCACCCAATAGTTATTTCACATAAAGATTAGACATTTTCAGAGGTTAATTTGCAAATTTAGTGAGCCAAAAGGTATATTTTTCTTTGTTTACTGCGCTCAACGCACCCTTGGTCAGGGCACAGTGCTTTGCAGAGCACTGCCTCCCTTGTCAGCCTGCGTTGCAGAGCACTGTCTCCCTTTGGAGACTGCGTTGGCTCCTGAAAGGAACAAATCCCCTTGAATCTGACTTTGTATTTTGCTTCAGTTCTGTTTGCTGACTTTTTCTGAAAAGCTTAATGCTCTATTTGACCAGTAACTCTATATATTTCTTCTCCTTTGACTGAAAATTTGTTCAATGTTGTTTTAAAAAGTTTTTGATTATCATTGACAAGTTGATTTCAAAGTATTTTTTATGGTCGCATTAAGAATCATTTGCTTTCGAAATAGGAAATTGTCATAAAGTCTTCATTTCCTTGATAGGAGAAATTGTTGCTGAAATCTTCATTTTTCCTTCAAAAGAGAAATTGTTGTTTGTATTCTTCGTTTCTCGAAAGTAAAAAGCATTTCGATTATTGATCTAGTGCAGCTAGTTTTCTTTCTGCGTTCATAACATTAAGAAAACTGAAAAGAAAAACTTGCATTTGCATGTAGGATTGTGTGTTTTTTTCAAAAGGAACATTAGGAAATCTACATTTAGTTTGAGATTCATTGATTTTGTTTTTGTTCATTGATTTTTTTGCTCTCAAATTAATATCTCCCTTCCCTGAGTAGCTAGGTATTTCATTGAAAATGATGAAAATGAAAGTTTGTTCATCATTCTTAGATTGCATTTTAGGAATTTCATATACATCATCGTGGTGAACCTGAAAGGAAAACTGTTAAGCAAGATCAACATAAAATAAATCTCAATTTACTTAACGACGCTTTGGAACATTAATGATAACATTTAGAGGTCTAGGCTAGAGATGTGTTCCAGCGTCGTAAAACATAGCAGCTGTCGTTAACTTGTCTGCGATACATTCTGAGTGTGATACCTCACTCCACGTACATAAGTATATCATAGCTCATCCACGTACTCTCGGGTATATCAGGCGGTGTTACAATACGATAAGTATAAAGGGGTGCTCTCACTGTGCGGTTTCGCATCAGATAGCACTAATACGGACTTCAGCCTCCATGTACCTTTGGGTATATTTGGGAGGAAAAATTTTAGGTGCTATCCATCCATAGTGAACTGAGTCGGCCGCCTTGAAATTTTGATACACCGAACATAGCATTCGGGTAGATTACCTGCCTATACTTTTTGGTTCGCCAAGAGGTATTCTGTAGTTCATAGTTTCCTAGTAAACCTTTTTGCCTAGCATTACCCTCTCTTTTTTAATTTGTTTTTGGATAAAATAAATCAGTAATAGTGGAAGAACATAATCCTACCCCCCGTCGTTTGCGTATATTAGCTTTAAAACCACGTTTACCACCGGAAGTTATTTTTGGTAGGTGAAGGCGATCACGATTTTCCAAATCAAGTACAATTTGTACCTCTGGCGAAACATCATCTTTTAATCTAGAGTTAGCTCAAATTGTTTCCACACATCCTGGTTCGTTTACTGTTGCCGAAACGGAGGCTTCACAGCTACCCGTGGTCACAAACCATTCAATCGTTGAGACCATACCTCTCGAACCCAACGTTGTTCAATTGGAAGTTGATCTGGATCCCATTGTGCTCTAGGGGGCAACTATTATTGGTCAAACTAGACATCATCCCCATAACTAATGAAATAGGGTCTATCATCCCCTTATATTTTAGTTGCTATCTTCCCTAAGTGGAGAAAATATTGATCCGGAAGTCGAACAACCGGAATTTTTTCTTGAATTGGTCATCCCACAATCTATTGTAGTCGTTGAGTCTCCCATATCACACAGTCAACCACCTGAAATATAATTTGGGCCTGACGGTGAAGTTCTTCGACCTGGTTTGATTTTGATTGAGGAAATACCACAAGACGAGACACCTTTAACTCCAACTCATTTTTAGTAGGAGCTTTACCTGTACGAGTCTTTTCCTCAATCACCTTCCTTTGCTTTTGTTGATCTTGTTTCACTTTAAGTTCCCATAGATCCTATAGGGTATACATTGGGTCATTTGACCATGGCTGAGATAAAATCCCAGTCTGAACCATCTATTTCAGTTGTGACAACATCTGTTGTTGCTTCATCTTCGATGTTTTCTCCATTGACTTCACCCATGTCATCATCTGGAATCCTATCTGGTTCCTCTCCTTGGTGGCTAGTGATACCACATATGTTACCCTCAGACATTCCTAAATTCAATGAAAACCTTGGAGAAGACCCGTCTACGCATGTTATAACTTATCATTCATGGTGCTCATCAAACTCCTTAAATGATGATTCTGTTAGACTATGTCTTTTCCAGCACACACTCACTACTCCAACTACACAATGAGGATGGTTCTTTTTACTGTGTCAACCTCATTAAAAAATGAAACAGATTTATGAGGATGGTTCTTTTTCCTATGTCAACCTCGTTAAAAAATGAAATAGGTGTTGAGGATAGTTCTTTTCCTGTGTCAACCTCGATAAATGAAATAGGTTCCCATGAGGATGGTTCTTTTTCTATGTCAACCTCATTAAAAAATGAAACAGAGTTATGAGGATAGTTCTTTTTTCTTGTGTCAACCTTGTTTAAAAAATGAAACAAGTACCTTGAGGATACTTTTTTTCTTGTCTCAACCAAGTTAAAAAATGAAACAAGTGCCTTTGAGGAAAGTTCTTTTACTATGTCAACCTCATTAAAAAATGAAATAGGTCATGACCATAGTTCTTTTCCTGTGTCAAGCTCTTTAAAAAATGAAACAAATCCTCCCCTATAATGAACCTTCATTCCATCTAGCTATTAGTAACTAGTAATCTACTTAGATGAATGAAATGAAGCTTCGGGGGAATCTTCTCTTGCAGGGGGTATTCAAAACATTCTTACCTATTGCACGCAATTGACCACTGAAGTTCAGGGGAAAAATCAGGTGCAGAGCTCCAAAATGCAAATGGTAACCATGGAATGGTAAAATGAATAGTGAAACTACTTTTAATAGTCATTTAATTATTTGCAAGTTAAATTTATTGCTATGACTATGGTTTTATTATGTTTTTATCATGAAACAGGTATTTTTAATCCATTTGATGTTGTTCTGAACAGGAAATACAACTGACGAACAGATTAGTCATGCAGATTTATTTTAAGAATGATTTGAACACAAAGCATACTTTTTCTCCTTATTTTTCGAGCTTTGATAAAAATGAAAAAGGATTTGAAGCACACTTTTATCTCTTTTTTGAGCTTCGATAACAGTGAAAAAGGAACCCCTGGAGTCTTCTTTCAGCTCTTTTTAGACTCCGATAATGTGAAAAGATTGTCCAGCACTTGTCATTTCCAGCTTGTTAAAGTAAATGAATTCATATCTACTCAGTATAAGTTTAACCCTTTTCTGGACTGAGATGGATTATTTACGAAAAAGGAATACCTTGGTTAAACATTACCAAAGAGGTTCTTTTAGATATTACTTTACACTTTTTCGGATTTGAGAGACAAATTTACGAAAAAGTACTTTTGGAGTCCTCTTTTGTCCTCTTTTTCAGACTCTCTAAAAATGAAAAGGTACCTGGCTATCACTTTCATTAAGCTCGTTAAAACATAAAATAGCAACGAGCTTGTCAATCATGGCAAGAATCAAGTTTCATTCATTGCTAGACTCGTTAAATTATTAAATAGCTATACTTTATTCTTTATTCGCCCGAAGGGTTGAATTATATATCAAGCAAATGTTATCCTCCTCAAGCTTGTTAAAAAATAAAGAGGTACTGGTCGAAAAATTACCAGGGAAAATTTTGGAAAAGCAAGCAAAGTTTCTTTGTGGTAGCAAGTCGCTCTTGAACATGACACTTCTTTCACTCCATGTCCGTGACAGTTTGGGTTGGGTAATCATATTGATGGTTCATTCACACCTATGGTTCATCATACCTTCACTTTGGTTTTGGGTCAATGCTGCCACTCATCACAGTGTCGCCGATATGTTCAAGAGAAGTCATCCAGTGATTTAGAACTCATCCATCTGCAATACTCATAAACCTTCATTTTCATGACCGTCATCCCTGACAATTTCTATATCAAGTCATACCCTTGTCTCCGAAATCAGTAACTCCAGTTTTGCAATAACGTGACTTCCTGTCAACTACAAATCAATATCCAGGAAGTTCACTTAGAAACATTAGATTCCAGTACCATGAGGCTTGTTACAGCATCGATAAGATCCTCACTTCCGGACTTTTGACCGAAAGATTTTGTTTGGTGTTCGGCATCAAATCATCTATTCACGCCTTACGAAATGTACTGCAGTACCTTGAGGGCCATTTTCATTAATGGTGGTTCTCTCGCGTTTGTTAATAGATTTAATTATTGGCTGGTAATCAAACGATGTCTTTCCATGTTCGACAACTAATCATATATTCGCATGGCTAGACTTGTACCCGAATGATCGAGTGAATGAGATAAGAAGACCCCGAATCTAGTTTTAGCCATTCGGGCTGCGATTTCAATATTGTTGTACACATCATCTGTATGGTGACCTTACATACAAATTGTCATCCAAACATGGGCCTATATCTGTAGGCGATGTCTTCATATGGGCAACATTCCAATGTAGACGACTTTCTGAATTATGTACATGTTATTAGATTGTTTTATGTGCTGACTATGGGAATGCCTACCCTCAGCAATTATGATCAATAGAGGATTTATCATGATGTAATGTATTGTAATATTGATGCAGGTGACTGTTTCGCATTGTTTCCAATCTCATCAAAGTGTAAAGCACTTCAATCAAATGTTCTTATTATTTGGATCTCATGCTTTAGGGGACAATTGTTATAGGTCAATTTGGGCACCATTCCCAATGACCTGGTTAACTGGGAAACATCTCCAGGACCGATGATCAGAAGGGTCTATCATTCCCTATCATCTTAGTTGCTATATGCTCTAAGACAGGAAACATTCATGAATCAAACAAGATCTTCATCAAAGCAAGACTTTTCCATGGTTTGAGGTTTATTATTAAACATGTGGGAGCTCACCAACGCAGGCTCTAAGGGGCCTAAGTGTGTTGCATATGCAGGTAGCTCCATTCTGGGCTGCTATACAAAGCACTTGCCAACATTCAAAGGTGCATTGGTCAGATTGGGAGCAAAATTCTCATTGTTCCGGAATCTCCACTTGGCCAGTGTCTTCTAGAAGGGTTCACATGTGTCATGCTTCGGATCCAAGTGTTCATTGACATCTACGTGACTGGAAAACATGTCTTGCCTATTTTTGGAATGCAATTTATTGCAAAACAACCTACACTTCATCTATAAATTGAACACAAAGCTAAGTGTTCAAGGAGGAAGATTTTGAGTAGAGAAATGTTGGAAAATTTTCTATAGAGAGTTTGATTTGTGGAGCTGCTGGTGGAGAAGCTTATGCTGTGATGAGACTAAGGAACTATGCTGGAAGGTCACAATGAATCAGTCACTTGGTTGTAACCTCTCCTTCTATCATCAATAAAGAGTACTTCTTGTTTTTCCCTACACGCATCCATGTTTACTTTGATTTTCCATGTTGCAAAATCTTTGTTGATGAATGTAGTTTATGCTTAACTGATTTGGCTAACTAACTTGAATAGATATCTAGATTATTGTATCTTCTGCTGTTTCAGTGCTCTTTCTTGTAGGAAGCATTCAGCTATTTGAAACCGCTTGAAGTTGAGGCTGTAGTGGAAGCAATAGAAAGGAGCCATTTGGAAGCGACTGAAACAAGTAAGCATCCAATCCTCTCTGTATATCTTTTTTGAGTTAGAAAAAAGGGTAGTGCAGTCTTTCACCTGTTGTTCTAGAATAGACACTGGTCTAGGGAAGCGTAGTTTATCCGTAGATTACAATTCTGGCCCAATGGGGGGCATCTTCTCTTGCAGGGGGCATTCGACATGTGCTCTTGCAGGGGGCATTCAAAACATTCTTACCTATTGCATGCAATCGACCGTTGAAGTTCAGGGGCAAAATCAGGTGCAGAGATCCAAAATGAAAATGGTAACTATGGAATGGTAAAATGAATAGTGAAACTACTTTTAATAATCATTTAATTATTTGCAAGTTAAATTTATTGCTATCACTATGGTTTTATTATGTTTTTATCATGAAACATGTATTTTTAATCCATTTGATGTTGTTTTGAACAGGAAATACAATTGACGAACAAATTAGTCATGCAGATTTATTTTAAGAACGATTTGACCACAAAGCATACTTTTTCTCCTTATTTTTCGAGCTTTGATAAAAATGAAAAAGGATTTGAAGCACACTTTTATCTCTTTTTCGAGCTTCGATAACAGTGAAAAAGGAACCCCTGGAGTCTTCTTTCAGCTCTTTTCAGACTCCGATAATGTGAAAAGATTGCCGAGCACTTGTCATTTCGAGCTCGTTAAAGTAAATGAACTGATATCTGCTCAGTATACGTTTAACCCTTTTCCAAACTGAGATGGATTATTTACGAAAAAGGAATACCTTGGTTAAACATGACCAAAGAGGTTCTTTCAGATATTATTTTACACTTTTTTGGATCTGAGAGACAAATTTACGAAAAAGTACTTTTGGAGTCCTCTTTCGTCCTCTTTTTCAGACTCTCTAAACATGAAAAAGGACCAGGCTATCAATGTCGTTGAGCTCGTTAAAACATAAAATAGTGACGGGCTTGTCAATCATGGCAAGAATCAAGTTTCATTCATCGCTAGACTCGTTAAATTATTAAATCGTGATACTTTATTCTTTATTCGCCCGAAGGGTTGAATTATAGATCAAGCAAATGTTATCCTCCTCAAGCTTGTTAAAAAATAAAGAGGTACTGGTCGACAAATGACCGGGGAAAATTTGGGAAAAGAAAGCAAAGTTTCTTTGTGGTAGCAAGTCGCTCTTGAACATGACACTTCTTTCACTCCATGTTCGTGACTTTTTGGGTTGGGTAATCATCTTGACGGTTCATTCACACCTATGGTTCATCATACCTTCACTTCGGTTTTGGGTCAATGCTGCCAACTCGTCATAGTGTCACCGATATGTTCAAGAGAAGTTATCTAGTGATTTAGAACTCATCCATCTGCAATACTCATAAACCTTCATTTTCATGACCATCATCATCGAGAATTGCTATATCAAGTCATACCCTTGTCTCCGAAATCAGTAACTCCAGTTTTGCAATAAGGTGACTTCCTGTTGACTACAAATCAATATGCAAGAAGTTCACTTAGAAACATCAGATTCTAGTACCATGAGGCTTGTTATAGCATCGACAAGATCCTCGCTTTCGGACTTTTGACCGAACGATTTTTTTTGGCGTTCGACATCAAATCATCTATTCACGCCTTAAGAAATGTACTGCAGTACCTTGAGGGCCATTTTCATTAATATTGGTTCTCTCGTGTTTGTTAACAACTTTCATTATTGGCTGGTAATCAAACGATGTATTTCCATGTTCGACGACAAATCATATATTCGCATGGCTAGACTTGTACCCGAATGATCGAGTGAATGAGATATGAAGACCCCAGATCTAGCTTCAGCCATCCGGGCTGCGATTTCAAGATTGTTGTACATATTATCTGTATGGTAACCTTGTTAGTGTCAGTCTGGTCATACTGCCATCAGTGATCAAACTTACTCTTTTGCATTTGCATATTAGGATTCCTATACCATAAATTTTCATCATTCCATTAGGTCATGGATTCATTGATGGTAGTGGTCTTTCATCAGTTTTCCCTCATGAGAAACTTGCTGATTCTCCTCTCTATGGTATTTTTCACTCTGTAAGTCATATTAGTAGGGCATAGGGTTGGTCTCATTAGGTTCTAGGGTCTCATCATGGTTAAATTAATGAGTCAAGTGTCAATAAATATCAACAAGGTCATGATGAGGTCAAATAAACTCAAAGGCACAGTATCTGGGAAGATCAAAGAATTTCTCTATTGAGATGGATGTAATTTTCACCTCAAAACTTCATATGTAATAAGTTTCACTTCAGAAGCTGTTATCTCCACAAAGCCACCTCCCTTCCTTTCAGAGGTGTTTTCCATAGCATTTTCAGTGTAAAACCGTGTTCTAAGTGTATTCATCAGAAAGATCCTGGAAATATCTTTCCAACGGTATATTATACTCTCAAAACTGACTCCTGGATTGAAAAATATGCCTAAGTGAACCAAAGTCCCCATAAGCCTAAACTTACCCCTTTCCCTCATTTTTCCCTTAAAATTTATAGCATAATTTTGAAGTTTTTTATTATAAAACCCTTCCCTTCTCTTTCGATCGCAACATTCAAATGCATGGTCCTGATTGGCCCCCTTTCGATTAACCTCCCCCGATCCGATCGCACCATTTAAATTGCAACTCCCAATTAACTCCCACCGATGCGATGAATCGCAAATTGAAATCAATGCTTTTCTCATGACACTTTACCCCTCGCTCCACTCACCCTCCGATTTGCGATTGCGATTGGCTAGGCCCCACCTAAAGGCCTTTCACCCTTTTCAAACAAAAAGGGGTTTTCCCTTTGTAAAGTGCGAAAGATTAATTTTAAAATGTTTCTTAAGTTTTTCATCGCATCGGCCTTTCCATCGCATATTTTTATTTCCCACGACACTTCACTCCACACTCCCTCACTGATGCGATTGATCACTCCATCGCAATCGCATTCCCCCTCAATATGTGTTAAATTTGTCCCCCTTTCGATTACGATGGCGATTCCCTTTGGGGTCCCACCATAAATCCTTCTACCCGTTCCAAATAAAAACGAGTTTCTCCTTTGTTATATGCGATAAATCAATTTTGAAAAATTTCTAAGTATTCCAATCGCACTGCATGTTCTTTCCCTACCACATTTGAACCTCCACGCTTCCCCGCCGATGCAATTGATCACATGTCACCAATTTCAATCGGCATTTCCTACAGTCCTTTACTTCCGCCCCACTCCCCTTCTGATTCCTGATTGCGATTACGATTTACTTCCCCAGTCCCACTAAAGCCCTCCGCTCTTTTCAATGAACAATCATTTTTTCCTTTGTAAAAGTGCTAACTCATTTTTATTTGTTTTGAAAGGAATTTACCCTATTACCCCTTCGGCTTATCCTTTTACCCCTATTCCAATCGCATCGCAAGTTTCATGCCTCGTTCCAATACCCCCCTTCCTCTTCCACTGTGATCTCCGATTGCGATTACGATTTCCCCTTTCCCTTAATACACCTTCGCATTGCAAACTCCAATCAAATTCGCTCCATTGTGTGATATACCCCCTCCCCTCTTTCGATTGCGATTTGCGATCACACATGGGCCCACCTCCCTTTCCCTTCGCTCTTTTTCATTCAAAAGGAGACTTTTCTTCACTAAAAGGAAAATTTATTTTTTATTGGTTCCAAAAGGCGTTTTCTTCAAAATTTGGTTATTCTTCAAAGAATAAAGACATAGAAAAACAGTCAAAAGGCCGAGAGCTAAATATAAGCATAGAAATCATGACAGCACGACAACAACGATAAAGGGAAAATTGGTTCCCAATTTATCGTTCTTCTCCACTGTTTGAGCAACTGCAAATCTCCAGATGGTAAAAAAGTATTGTTTCTCCTTCTTTTTAGGGGTAGATTGTTGGTTTTCTTCCTATGTTCAGATTTCAGTTTATGGGTTGGTGAAACAACTCCCTTTTTCTGCGGATCTACTCCCCTCAAAATTTTGTCTATTTAATGTAATTTCTAAGTCATTTGTAAGGGGAATAAAGTGTGGAATAGTTTGGAAATCATTGGAGGACGCTCTACGCTCCATTTGTAACAGTTTGGCAAGGAATTAATAAAGATATGCAGCTCTGATTTGTGGGATCCCTATGGTATGGATTTTAGCACTATTCTTTCCTTTGTGTTCATCTGTTAATTGTTATGTTTGCCATTCATTCATTCATATCTTTGGTTGAATGATTTCAAGATAGATAGGTAGAATCCATTTGTATAATGCTCTGCCTTGGGAATCATTCAATACTCTATGTTTTCTACTATTTGAAAAGGATCCATCTCCTATGCCCTTTTCAGCTCCTCACCAGTCTTAAACATTCCATCATTATTTAAACTGAATTGTTAAAATACCTACCTACCTTGCCCCATGAAATAACTTGTATCTCTGATTTAATTCCCCAGATTCAAACTGCCCCATTCTATTCCATACAACCCTGAGATTTATAATTACATTTCCAATTATTATACTTAGCCTAAAATCAGTTTACAGTAATACTTAATTGAATATTTTTTCCGGAGAGAGCCCTTTCCTAACCTTGTAGGGCTAGCTACAAGGGTGAGCGAGGTTTGAGGTTACCCTGATTTGCCTTCTTTCAGCCTAAGGTTCAAATTAGGTGCTAACATTTCTGGCGACTCCACTGGCGACATTTAGCATAAAAGACCGATCACCCCAGCAATATATTTCATATAAATTCTTGGACTCTAGATTATGAGGTTCAGAGTTTGATATGCTGAAATAAAACATTGTAAAGTAGAAATTTGACAACACTGGCTTCAAGAAGATACACAAGGGCCAATCCTGATCCAAATCCCCCCTCCCCTGTGTTTGAAAATCCAAATCTCATTCCAAGGATAGTTAGAAGACAAGAAGGATCACTAAGTCCTAGACCTATTTTCAAATCCCATACCTGGCCCAGTGAGTGGTTGTTTGTAGAAGATCTTTCTTTTGAGGAGTGTTTTGAGCTTTCTTTGTTTAGAAGTAAATTTGAAACTGCACTTGATGACACAGTTTTAGATGCAGAATTTCTTGTAGATCTTGAAGTTCAAAAGGAAAAAAAATCAATTGATGATTATATTTTGAATTCTCCTCAGACATCTGTCATTGTAACCAATATCCCCGAGCCTTGAGAATTATCACAAAAAACATTTCTTGCACTTAATTCATCAGCATTCCCATCAGTTTCAGAAGTCAATTCTCAACTTTCGACCCCTCCATCAACACCTCCCTTGCATCCTAGTATCACAAACACTGTTGTAAATTCACCTCGAGTCATGGCTGCCCGATATGCACCCCTGGTTTTACCTCAGAATTTGAATGATATGCCTGCTGGTTACCAGAGTAAAATACCTATCTTTGATGCCACTCAAAGCATCATAGCCCAACAGCATGTTGATAAGATGAATGACTTCTTCGACCTACATGAGGTAGAGGTAGAAAATGTAACCACAAGATTATTTGTCCAAAGTTTTGGAGGTGAAGTTAGAAAATGGTTTAGAGCCTTACCAGCAGGCTCTATCCACACTTTACAGGAGTTACATAAACAATTCTTAGACTGGTGGGAGGTAAAGAAAAACCCACTCCAAATCTTGTCTGAATATGAAAATATTAAAAGAAATGTGGGTGAAACTGTACAGGATTATTGTGTGATATTTAATGCTATGTATAATGCTATTCTGACCAATCTGAAGCCCTCTATGGGGTTATATTTGCTCAAGTTTCCAGATGGTTTCGATGCTGATATGGTGTATTAGCTACGAGAAAGAGATCCTACTACACTTGAAGACATGTAGAAGATCGCTGTGAGCGTTGAAGCAAAATTACTGGCCAGAAGAGCGCGGAAAAAAGCTGAAAAGAGAGTAACTGTGAAAGAATAAGCATCCCCTTTAGACAGTAAGATGGACGCTTTGATCTAGATAGTGGAAAAAATGGTTGATCTGTTGACTATTTCAGATAGACTTGAGGCACAAATCAGGAATCCAAATTTCAGAGGACATCAGCAGCCACAATTCAGAATTAAAGAAAGAGAAGAGAGAGCGCAGGACCAAGCAACACCACAACAGTAGATCATAACTCCATTACAGCAAAATTATGTTCAAGGAATGGAGACAGATGATGATGATGATCCTGTAGTTGAAGCCAACCACTTTTTCATTGTTGATGGTGCACCAATCTTTCTCACAGAAGATGAAGAATATATAGCAACTGCAGACATTCGAAAAGATGATGATTTCATTTTGGAAAATGATGTAGTGTTAGAAGAAGATTCCAATGATTATAAAAGAGGATACATGAACGCTTTATTAGCACAACAGAAATAGTATTCTTTGAGGAGCAGAGATGTGCCGATCAATCCCATTCAGAAAAGAAAAGAGATGCAATCAAAAATGATTCTTCAAACACTCAAAGGAAAGGGAAAGAGCCTACTGATTCCTCTCCCAGCAAGGCATCCTCAGCGACTAACGTTTCGAATGAAAAGAACCAGCAAAACGCAACAAAAGAGCAAGTCGAGAAAAAATATCCTCCCATCAAAGAGGTAGAAAAATTTCCTTCTTTTAATCTAGAAAATGAAATTTCTAAGCTGAAGGTATCCATGCCCTTGACTGAGTTGGTGAAAAATAGCACTTATAAACATCAGGTGTCTAGAATTTTACATATAGACTCTGTATCAGATATGGTAAATGTTGAAGATGATTATCCTGAACTCATTTTTGATCTAGCCATAGAAGGTCAGTCAGAAGAAAGTGAAGTCCCTCCCTTTTACCTAAGTCTTAGATTGCATGAGTTCATTCTACATAATGCCACGTTGGACTCTGGAGCCTCGCACAACTTGATGCCCAAAGCCATTATGGAGAAGTTGGGACTTGATATTACCCAAAAATACCATGATTTGTATTCCTTTGACTTTGGTAGGGTCCATTGTATTGGTCTTATCAAAGACTTGGTAGTATCTTTAGACCAAATCCCAGCAATTTTTTTTTTGATGGATGTGGTTGTTGCCGATGTTCCACCACGATTTGGAATGCTTTTGTCTAGGTCATGGGGTGCAAAAATGAAGGGGACCATTCAGCTTGATTTCTCTTATGCCACCATTCTTGTGTTTTTCCAGTTGAGGAAACTATATAGGGAGAAGAAAATAAAATACATGATCACTAGCAAAGAGAAGCCAGTTAATCATCCTATTAATGCAATCCACATAGATCTAGAGTCTTTTGTATTATATTCAGATGGTGGTTTGAATGATGAGAATGTTTAGTTGGTACAAGTAGATGAGATACCTGAAATTTCATAAAATTTTAGGGAAGTCCTTAAATAGGAAAAAGATAAAGCAGCAAGCATTTCTAAGCTTCCTGCCTGCCAGCAACAAGAGGACAATGAAAAGTAGAAAGATGCAAAAATCAGTCCAGATAAATAAGAGAAAGAAGTAAAATTTCAGCATCTAGCAGAAGAAGAATAAGGCCTTTGGAGCATGGACTTTGATGGAGCTGTTGGTAAGAACGGAGGTGGTATAGGAATATGGATTCAGAGCCCTATTTTCCAGCCTGAAAAGGTTCCTAGTAATGTTAGAGTATGTGCTTACAATTTGGCTTTTTACTGCTCTAACAATAAAGCAGAGTATGAAGCTTTGATTGTAGGTTTGAAAATTTTGAGGAAGATAAAGGCAAAGAGGATTTCTGTACATGGAGATTCGGAGTTGATAATGAAACAGGTAAAAGGAGAATACTAATCAAAACATCCATGATTGAGGGCCTATAGAAATGCAGTCCTAGACATCTTGAGGACATTTTCAGAGTACACTTTGACAGTAGTACCCCGAATGCAGAATCTTATTGCAGATTCTCTTACCACTACTGCAAGCAATTTGAAGATTCCAATGAATTCCAGCAACAAATTTGAAATTTATGTCAAACATCGGCCTGTTGTTCCAGATAATTTAAGGTATTGGCAAGTGTTTTGGGATGACAATGAAATCAATGCTTTTTTGTAGAGTGATGGAAAATTCAAAGACACTTCCATAGAGGGTGATTATGAGGTCGATGATCAAGAAATCGAAGCAAGTCAGATGGACATATTGCAGCTGAAAGACAATGTAATTCCTAGAGGTCTCATACCTTTAGAGGAGCTTTTTGATCAAGATGATATTGCAAAGAAACCAAGCTTGGTGCCTACTGAGAAAGGAGTTAAAGATGTTAATGTTGGAATAGCTGACAAGCCTAAGCTTGTGAAATTATCAAAAGCATTATCCCTGAAGGTAAAGGAACAATATGTTAAATTACTTTCTGAATTTTCTGATGTCTTTGTGTGGGATTATTCAGATTTGAAGGTGTATGACAAAAATATAATTCAACATACTATTCCCATCAAGCCGGATCAGAAGCCATTTAGATAGAAGCTTAGAAGAATCAACCCAAAAATGCTCCCATCCATTGAAAAAGAGGTAAATAGATTGTATAAGGCTAGTATCATTGTCCCAATTAGATTTTCTGACTGGATTTCAAATTTGGTCCCGGTACGTAAAAAGACAGGAGAAATAAGTTTGTGCATAGATTTCTGGAATCTAAATAGAGTATCTTTAATGGATAACTATCCACTTTCGAAAATGGATTGTATTCTGCAAAGAGTAGTTGGAGCTTCAAGGATTTCACAACTCGATGGCTACTCAGGCTATAATCAGATCTTGGTGCATGAGAAAGACCAAGACAAAACTGCCATCACAAAACCCTGGGGAACTTTCCAGTATGCCAAAATGCCATTTGGACTGAAGAATGCTGGAGCCACTTTCCAGCGAACAATGGACATTGCTTTTGCCAATGAAAAGGAAGTTTTTCTTGTTGTTTATTTGGATGATCTGACAGTGTTTTCTAGTTCGGATGATGAACATTTTCACCATTTGAGAGTTGTTTTTTAGTGATGCAGAAAGTTTGGGATTTCTCTCAATCCAAAGAAAAGTCTGTTTGATATGGACGAAGGTAAACTGCTGGGGCATATCATCTCTAAAGATGGTATCCGCATTGATCCTTCAAGAGTGGAGGAAATTCAGCATATAGACCTCCCACGTAACAAAAAGGAGATTCAAACATTTAATGGTAAGATGAACTTTTTGCGCATATTTATACCCAATTTGGCTGAACATTTAAGAGAAATGACTAACATGTTGAAGAAGGATAACACTGTCAAATAGAGTGAGGAGGATATTAGGTCATTTAATATGGTAAAGTTTGCTTTGTCCAATGCCCCAGTCTTAATTAGTCCTGATTACACTCAAGATTTCATTATATTTTCATTTTCATCGGAACATACCATGACTGCGGTATTGATGCAAAAGAGAGATCAGATTGAGCAACCCATTGCTTTTTTCAGTGGGACCATTCGAGATGCTGCCTTACGGTATAATATTATTGAAAAACAAGAACTGGCCCTTATAAAGGCATTGAAGGATTTTAGAGTATACATTCTGCATTCGCATAACATAGCATATGTTCCTAATGCAGTAGTGAAAGATGTCTTGATGCAAACTGATCCAGAGGGAAGGAGAGGTAAGTGGATAGCAACAATTTTGGAATATGATTTGGAGATTAAACCCACAAAGTTGATTAAAGGACAAGGCTTGGAAAAACTAATGGCCCAATCAAACCTGCGTGCCTTGGATATAAATCTCATAACGGCAATGTCGAAGGATGAGGATGAAGATTTGCTGGTTCTGGTTTTAGACATTTTTCTACAATCCCCATGGTATTCAAACGTAGTTTATGTTCTTCAGCATCTTTCACCACCTCCAGGGATGTCTAGAAGCAAAGGTAGATCACTGAAACTTAAGTCTGCTAAATTCTGTATTTTAAACAGTGCTCTTTATTGGAAAGATCCACGAGGTGTTCTGCTTAATTGTTTGGTTGAAGATGAGGCTCAGCAGGCAATGCATGACTTTCACAAAGGTGATTGTGGTGGTAATTTTTTTTGGAAAACAACAGCTAACAAAGTGTTGAGAGCAGGATATTATTGGCCCACTCTATTTTCATATTTGTATAAAACAATTATGAGTTGCCATGAGTGTCAAGTTTTCCAAGGAAAAAGGAAATTGCTTCCTCTTCCTTTGAAACCAGTTGTAGTAAATTCTCCCTTCCAGCAGTGGGGACTTGATTTCATAGGGGAAATCCATCCCACATCATCAGCATAGCATAGATGGATCTTGACAGGAACCGATTACTTCACCAAATGGATCGAGGCCATTCCAGCAAGGCAGGCCATTGATACGGTAATCATTCAATTTTTAGAATTGAATATCTTGTCTCGTTTTGGTTTCCCTCACAAAATTATAACAGATAATGCAGCAGCATTTAGATCTAAGAAGATGGTGGAGTTCTGTGACAAATACAATATCATGTTGGGCCATTCAACAACATATTACCCACAAGGCAATGGCCTGGCAGAATCATCGAATAAATCTCTGATAAATATAATCAAGAAAATGCTAGAAGCAAATAAGAGGAATTGGCATCGAAAACTCATCAACGCGTTGTGGGCAGATAGAGTCAGCAACAAGAAATCCATAGGTATGTCACCATTTGAATTGGTTTATGGTACTGATGTTGTTTTTCCTACATCGCTTACAGTTCTGGTCATGAGATTATTGCAAGAAGCTGGCAGTGAAGAAGATGATAACCAGCAAAGGATCAATCAAATGATCCACCTTCAACAGACAAGAGAGGAAGTTTCTCAGAATGCTATTTAGTTGTAGGATAGGATAAAGAAAATCTCTGACCGTAAGACTAAAGCATAAAAGTTTCAGTTGGACGATGTGGTGTTGAGATGGGACGCATGAAATGAGGACAAAGGAAAGCATGGTAAGTTCGACAACCTGTGGAAAGGACCATACAAGATTTCGGCATACAGGGGACATAATGCTTTCTTGCTCTCAGAGATGGATGGCCAAGATTTCCTTGGAGGACCAGTGAATGGTAGGCTTTTGAAGCACTACCACTGTTGAAGATAATGGATCGAAAACTATGTCACGATCGTTGTATTTACCATGTCATTGTTGGTCAGATTTCAGTACACAGTCATCGAAGTTTGGGGCCCGAGGTGAAGGCTATAAAACTCGAATGATATGTATAAGGTTTGCTAGTTTTATTTAAGTTTTTAGTCACAGTTTGAGTCAGAGTCAGTCTGCATTGTGTCAGTTTTCAGTGTTTTGACCATATTTTCCCAATGGATAAGGCTACTTGGTCTACGGTGTTCTTGGCACCTCCAAGGAGCTACCATCCCAATTGGAGCCAATTTTAGTGTCATTCTGGTCATATTTCCATCAGTGATAAAACTTACTCTTTTGCATTTGCATATTAGGAGTCCTATACCATAAATTTTCATCATTCCATTAGGTCATGGATTCATTGATGGTAGTGGTCTTTCATCAGTTTTCCCTCATGAGAAACTTGTTGATTCCCCTCTCTATGGTATTTTTCACTCTGTAAGTCATATTAGTAGGGCATAGGGTTGGTCTCATTAGGTTCTAGGGTCTCATCATGGTTAAATTAATGAGTCAAGTGTCAATGAATATCAGCAAGGTCATGAGGAGGTCAAATAAACTCAAAGGCACAGTATCTGGGAAGATCAAAGAATTGCTCTATTGAGCTGGATATAATTTTCACCTCAAAACCATGTTTTTAGGTGAAAATATGTTACTTTTCTTTTATTATCATCTTTTATGTAATTTTATGTCTTCATATGTAATAAGTTTCACTTCAGAAGCTGCTATCTCCACAAAGCCACCTCCCTGCCTTTCAGAGGTATTTTCCACAGCATTTTTAGTGCAAAATCATGTTCTAAGTGTGTTCATCATAAAGAGCTCAGAAAGAGCTTTCCAACGGTATATTATACTCTCAAAACTGACTCCTGGATTGAAAAATATTCCTAAGTGAACCAGAGTCCCCATAAGCCTAAACTTACCCCTTTCCCTCATTTTTCCCTTAAACTTTATAACATAATTTTGAAGTTTTTTATTATAAAACCCTTCCCTTCTCTTCTGATCGCAACATTCAAATGCATGGTCCTGATTTCCCCCCTTCTGATTGACCTCCCCTGATCCGATCGCACCATTTAAATTGCAACTCCCGATTAACTCCCACCGATGTGATGAATCGCAAATCACAATCGACACTTTTCTCATGACACTTTACCCCCCTGCTCTGCTCACCCTCTGATTTGCTATTGCGATTGGCTGAGCCCCACCTAAAGGCCTTCCACCCTTTTTGAACAAAAAGGGGTTTTCCCTTTGTAAAGTGTGAAAGATTAATTTTAAAATGTTTCTTAAGTTTTTCATCGCATCGGCCTTTCCATCGCATATTTTTATTTCCCACGACACTTCACTTCGCACTCCCCCACCAATGCGATTTATCACTCCATCGCAATCGCATTCCCCCTCAATATGTGTTAAATCTGTCCCCCTTCTAATTGTGATTACAATTCCCTTTGGGGTCCCACCATAAACCCTTCTGCCCGTTCCAAATTAAAATGAGTTTCTCCTTTGTTAAATGCGATAAATCAATTTTGAAAAATTTCTAAGTATTCCAATCGCATTGCATGTTTTTTCCCTACCATGTTTAAACCTCCACGCTTCCCCGCCAATGCGATTAATCGCATGTCACCAATTGTAATCGGCATTTCCTATAGTACTTTACTTTCGCCCCACTCCCCTTCCGATTCCTGATTGCAATTGCGATTTACTTCCTCGGTCCCACTAAAGCCCTCTACTCTTTTCAATGAACAATAATTTTTTCCTTTGTAAAAGTGCCATCTCATTTTTATTTTCTTTGAAATGAATTTACCCTATTACCCCTTCGGCTTATCCTTTTACCCCTATTCCAATCGCATCCCAAGTTTCATGCCTCGTTCCGATACCCCTCTTCCTCTTTCGCTGCGATCTCCGATTGCGATTGCGATTTCCCCTTTCCCTTAATACACCTTCGCATCGCAAACTCCAATTGCATTCACTCATTGTGCGATATACCCCCTCCCCTCTTCTGATTGCGATTTGCGATCACATATGGGCCCACCTCCCTTTCCCTTCGCTCTTTTTCATTCAAAAGGAGACTTTTCTTCACTAAAAGGAAAATTTCATTTTTATTGGTTCGAAAAGGTGTTTTCTTCAAAAGTTGGTTATTCTTCAAAGAATAAAGACAGAGTCAAACAGTCAAAAGGCCTAGAGCTAAATATAAGCGCAGAAATCATGACAGCATGACAACAACGATAAAGGGAGAATTGGTTCCCAATTTGTCTTTCTTCTCCACTGTTTGAGCAACTGCAAATCTCCAGATGGTCAAAAAGTATTGTTTCTCCTTCTTTTCAGGGGCAGATTGTTGGTTTTCTTCCTATGTTCGATTTCAGTTTATGGGCTGGTGAAACAACTCCCTTTTTCTGTGGATCTACTCCCCTCAAAATTTTGTCTATTTAATGTAATTTCTAAGTCATTTGTAAGGGGAATAAAGTGTGGAATAGTTTGGAAATCATTGGAGGACTCTCTGCGCTCCATTTTTAACAGTTTGGCAGGGAATTAATAAAGATATGCAGCTCTGATTTGTGGGATCCTTGTGGTATGGATTTTAGCAGTGTTCTTTCCTTTGTGTTCATCTATTAATTGTTATGTTTGCCATTCATTCATTCATATCTCTGGTTGAATGCTTTCAAGATAGATAGGTAGAATCCATTTGTATAGTGCTTTGCCTTGGGAAATCATTCAATACTCTATGTTTTCTGCTGTTTGAAAAGGATCCATCTCCTATGCCCTTTTCATCTCCTCACCAGTCTCAAACGTTCCATCATTATTTAATCTAAATTGTTAAAATACCTGCCTAACTTGCCTCATGAAATACCCTGTATCTATGATTTAATTCCCCAGATTCAAACTGCCCCATTCTATTCCATACAACCTTGAGATTTATAATTACATTTCCAATTATTATACCTAGCCTAAAATCAGTTTACTGTAATACTTCATTGAATATTTTTCCCAGAGAGAGCCCTCTCCTGACCTTGTAGGGCTAGCTACAAGGCTAAGCGTGGTTTGAGGTTACCCTGATTTGCCTTCTTTCAGCCTAAGGTTCAAATTAGGTGCTAACAGACCTTACGTACAGATCTTCATCCAAACATGGGCCTATATCTGTAGGCGATGTCTGCATCTGGGCAACATTCCAATTTAGATGACTTTCTGAATTATGTACATGTTATTAGATTGTTTTATGTGCTAACTATGGGAATGCTTACCCTCAACAATTATGATCAATAGAGGATTTATCATGATGTAATGTATTGTAATATTGATGCAGGTGACCGTTCCGCATTGTTTCCAGTCTCATCACAGTGTAAAGCATTTCAATCAAATGTTCTTATTATTTGGATCTCATGCTTTAGGGGGCAATTGTTATAGGTAAATTTGGGCACCATTCCCAATGACCTGGTTAACTGGGTAGCATCTCCAGGACCGATGATCAGAAGGGTATATCATTCCCTATCAGCTCAGTTTCTATATGCTCTAAGACAGGAAACATTCATGAATCAAACAAGATTTTCATCAAAGAAAGACTTTTCCATGGTTTGAGGATTATTATTAAACATGTAGGAGCTCACCAACGCAGGCTCTAAGGGGCCTAAGTGTGTTGCATATGCAGGTAGATCCATTCTGGGCTGCTCTGCAAAGCACTTCCCAACATTCAAAGGTGCGTTGGTCCGATTGGGAGTGAAATTATCATTGTTTTGGAATCTCCACTTGGCTAGTGTCTTCTAGAAGGGCTCACATGTGTCATGCTTCGGATCCAAGTGTCCATTGACATGTAAATGACTGGAAAACATGTCTTGCCTATTTTTGGAATGAAATTTATTGCAAAAGAACCTACACTTCATCTATAAATTGAACACAAAGCTAAGTGTTCAAGGGGGAAGATTTTGAGTAGAGAAATGCTGGAGAATTTTCAATAGAGAGTTTGATTTGTGGAGCTGCTGGTGGAGAAGCTTATGCTGTGATGAGACTAAGGAAATATGTTGGAAGGTCATAATGAATCAGTCACTAGGTTGTAACCTCTCCTTCTATCATCAATAAAGAGTACTTCTTGTTTTTCCCTACATGCATCCATGTTTACTTTGATTTTCCATGTTGCAAAATATCTGTTGATGAATGTAGTTTATGCTTAACTGATTTGGCTAATTCACTTAAATGGATATCTAGATTATTGTATCTTCTGCTGTTTCAGTGCTCTTTCTTGCAGGAAGCATTCAGCTATTTGAAACCGCTTGAATTTGAGGCTGTAGTGGAAGCAACAGAAAGGAGCCATTTGGAAGCGACTGAAACAAGTAAGCATCCAATCCTCTCTGTATATCTGTTCTGAGTTAGGAAAAAGGGTAGTGCAGTATTTCACCTATTGTTCTAGACTATACACTGGTCTAGGGAAGCATATTTTATCTGTAGATTACAATTCTGGCCCAGCAAATACTATGGGCCCTACTTTAACTGCTCAGCATAAATGTGCGTTAAGACTGAAAGCTGCATCCTACCAACTAGTGCAGGGTAAGTTGTTTCGCAAACACCACAGTGGAGTCCTGCTACACTGTTTGGAGTATGATGAGGCACAACAAGTTTTGATGGAGCTCCATGTTGGTCCAGCGGGTGAGCACTATGCGGGGGATACCACTGCTCACAAGATCATACGTGCCGATTTCTATTTGCCTACTCTGTTCAAAGATGAACACACTTATGTCTGGAAATTCCCACAATGCCTGAATTTCTCCAATAAGGAAATATGGCCATCTGCCCCATTGCAGTCCGTCGCAATGGAAGAACCTTTTCAGTAGTGGGGGCTTGACATGATTGGGGAAATATTGCCACACTCTTCCAAGCAACATAGATACATCCTCATAGCCACAGACTACTTCATAAGGTGGGTTGAAGCAATACCGTTGCGTCAAATCAATGATCAAGAGGTAATAGCTTTCATCACCTAACACGTCATGATCAGGTTTGGCGTTCCAACCTCCCTTGTTTTTGATAAGGCAACATATTTTTCATCATTTAAATTATATGAGTTTGCTCCAGAAAATGGTATAGTGCTGAAACACTCTGCCAACTATTACCCCCAAGGAATTGGGTTAACCAAGTCAACTAATAATAACCTCATCCGCATCATCAAAAATACTCTGTTGTCCCAACAACGAAATTGGCATAACGCACTCCATAATTCCCTATGGGTTGATTGGGTCACACCCAAATCATCTTTGGGCACCTCCCCATTTTTTCTTGTGTACGACAAAGAGGCTATTATTCCTCCCAAATTGTCTTTCCAAGCCGTTTAATTATCTCAAGAAACTCATGGCACCCCTTGCCCTGCCTTACAAGCCCGAATAGACACATTGTTGAAGCGAGAGGAGGAAAGGATGAAAACCTGGGAAAAATTTTCCATCCACCAAAGTTGAATAAAATGATGGTTTGACAATAAGTTTGCGGGAAACAAATATTTTGAAGTAGGTGACCTTGTCCTCAAATGGGATAAAGCTCACGAGGATAAAGGGAAACACTCCAAATTCCAGGCCCTGTGGACAGGGCCCTTCCAAATTAAACAAAAGGTCGGCTCCCACACTTACAGGCTATAGACCCTTGAAGGGAGAATTGAGGTCCTCCTGGTAAACAAGCATGACCTTAAACACTCTTTTACCTGACAACCCCAGGGGGGGCCGTCATCATACCTTGTACCATATTTTACTTTGTTTTTTATTGTTCTCATGTTTGTTTTGTTTTCAATAAATCACTTGTTTCAAGCAGGCGCTCATTGGCCCTTTCCCTTTGGCATCCCAAGTTGAAGGAGAGATGTAGAAGTTACTCAATTGGCATGTTGTGTTGAAATCTATGCTGGTGAAGAATCACCCCTGAAATGCAAAAAATGGCGCGAGCTTGTTTGTTATATGCACCCAATGGGGAAACATAACCAAGTCCCAGGAACCAAGTGCAGGTAGCTTACCTAGTATGCTGGCCCAAGGGATTACTGTACAAAATAAAGACTCGGTATAATCGATCACTAGACAGAAAGGGGATAGGGCAGACCTCGGGAGACGAAAGGATATTCGGGAAAACTCGAAAGTCCTCATATAGACCACGAGCAACCTGTCTGGCAAGGAAAATAAGTGGGGATCCCTCATCCACCAAGGAAATAATTGCCACTATCAAATAAGTGCTTTGAGCACAGTTAAAATAAGTGCAAATTAGCACATGAATAAAGGGTAAAGGATTGAGAAAGGCTTCTTGTTCAGAGAGGTGATATGATGACTCCGTCGGGGTACTGACCAGGCTCACTGGCAGTGGAGCAACGTCCGTGACTCCTAGGCAGCAACTCCGCCGAAACCACCAGGTTCGTTGGCAGCGGAGCAACAATATGAGGAAAAAATAACTATATCGGATCCTAGAAATCCCTGAGGTTACTCCAACCTTTTCCGTCTGGTCTCCAAGAATGAAAATATGGTGGACTAGCATCCTGGGACATGCAGATAGGTGGAGCAAACATGCAAGGCCAGAGGATGAATGTAGTGGGACCCACGAAGTGAAAGGATCAACATGCTATGCCCCCCCACCCCCCACAAGATGAAGCATTGGCAAAGATCCTAGGTCCTACCAGTGAATCGACATTTGTTGTAGCCACTACAACACCCTCCAAAATTTTTCCCCTTTTAAATTTTTGAGCCCCTAAACTTTTGAAAAATAGAGTTAAACCTAAGTTCGCTCTTTCAAAAACTCAAGTCGCTAAGTTGCAGAATTGGTTAGCTCATCTAATTTGTGACCCTGTGACCTTGCGACCCCTCAGGTCGCAAATTTTCAAGGTCACATATCATCCCGAAAGCAAACAATTGCGACCTTGCAATCCTGCGACCCCCCAGGTTGTAAGGTCGCAGAGTCGCAAGGTCGCAGAGTCGCGAGGTCGCATATCTCATCAACTCAACTCATTTACAACCTTGTGACCCTCATTCATTGTCCACATGTGTGACCCCTTTATATATAGAAGGGTCTCATAGGTTGCATTCGAGCTATGCAGTAGAGAAATAAAATGCCTCTGACAAGCCAGCTGGAGCGCGTTTTTCCTGGGTAAGTTGCCTAATCCTCCTGCTGTTTCCTTTTTTATTGATTGTTTCCTCCATTACCCACACCTTAGACCATTTAAAACTCAACCTAGCTTCTGTTTAAACCTTCCATGAATCCTATTGCTATAGCTTGCCCCTCCCAATAGCTTGACTGCCTTGTGTACCTCCTCTAGGAAGCCTCCCTTGCATCAGTCTATTTAAGTTCCTTTTCCAGCCCTTTCCAATGAAGAACTTCATACATGCTTTCCACTTGATGTGTCACCTTATTTCCCTTTTTGATTAAAAGCAAGCTGAAGGTCTTTGTTGCCATGCAAACCATCTGCCAAGCCCTAGAGTGACCCCATGACTCCACAACCTCATGACCTGGCGACCTCGGTCACCAAGCCGTAGGGTCTCTAGGTCGCATATCCATGAAAGTTCAAAGTGAAGAAACTTTGAAACTCAGCGACCTTGTGATCTGGTCGCAAGTTGCTAAGTTGCCAGGTTGCATTTCTATGAAGTTCTAAACCAGTGCGACCCTACGACTCAGCGACCTCGCGACCTAGTCGCAAGTCGCTAAGTCGCTAGGTCGCTTTTCTTTGAAAGTTTAAATCAACGCGACCTAGTGACCCAGCGACCCAGTCATAAGGTCGCTAGGTCGCAGGTTCATCTATTTCCTTGAAAATATTTGAGCAACGGTAAGAGTAGCCCAAGTATTTATAAATATGGCATCTATCTTATCGTGGGATTGTTTTATGAACATGCCAAGGAGCCTTGAAGCCAAGCTAGAGTGCATATCCATCTCGTCAGCCTCAAGTGATATGGGGCCTCCAGCAGTTCGCAAAAGAAACAAAAGCCATGAGATAGAAATCTCGGAGGAGAAAATACCTATTTCTCTTTCCCCTATTTATGGAGACACCGCCTACACATTCAGCAAAGGGGACAATATGAGTTGGTATCAGGTGTACCAAGAATTCACAAAGCCTAAATTTCTAGAGGACCTCCCAGACTGACAGGTGTATGTTCATGTTAAAAGATCCAAGCTCCACTATGTGGGGGCCCATCTGTCTATATTCCCATGTGCAGAGTTGATTGAGTGGATCCTGCAAAAGGTTGACCCCAAGATCTGGGTTATTCGGGATCATGCCGGGAAGTCATTCAAAAATTTGAAGGGACAAGATGCAGAATTATATTATGGACTTCCCGCCCGAGAATAGACCTTCACCGAGGAATGGGCCACCACTCATGCATTTACCATACCTGAGACCTCAAGAGGATGGTGGGAGGAACTAGAAAAGTTCAAGCTTAAGAAGGACCAGGAATATCAGACAGCAGGTCTCAAGAAGGTCTACAAGCTCGTAGCTGCAATGTTATGTAGGATGTATGGCCGTCCAGATGCAACCACTTTCAACAGCTCTTGGGTTTCTCTGATATACGATGTCACTATGTACGACACTCGCTTCAACTGGGATAACTTGATAGTGGCGGCCCTCAAATTGAACATATATTTGGCAGTAGCACCTGATGAAGGGTATGCATCAGAATTTTATATGGCATCTTATCTTTTGGATGCAGTATGTGCAAGGTGCAATTTTGATGGGTGGGCACACAACTAGGATCTGGAGCATGACGGTCCAATTCACAAAGATTTAATGGTGTTATGGGACTCTAGATATAAGCAAGACATGGAGTCAATCGTGTACAGTGACATCCTCACTCTCTATAGGAAACTATTTGGAAAATACACCCCATGCATGTCCGGGCGAGCCATGGAGATGATAACCCGAATGGCCCACTAGTTTCCTGTCACAGATAGTACTTTCATCTGTGTCTTTAGGTCACTCAAGGCTCCTCACGCACTGCCCCAGTTTGTCATAGACAAACCCCTACTCCAAGAAACATGTTAGCAGATGTCAGGCGATTTTTCAAAAGTTCTCACTAAGGGAAAGAAGAAGCCATGGCCCACTCTGCCGCTCACTATCAACGCCTACACAGTGAAAGATTTCAGGGACGTATAGGCAGAGGCCGAGCAAGTCAAAGGATTTTGTCTACCTCCCGTGTCACACCGGACGTATGATCTTGAGAGAATCATCCCCGCCCACTACAAGCAGGCCAAATTTTAATGGAGTTACCAGCATACTGATTGCCCATCCAAAGATAGAATCAAGAACTTGTACAACAAAGACAGGGAGGCCACTCGAAAGGAATCAACTGATCAGGAATATTAGGATAACTGAACTTTAGAAGAAAGAATCCATACGCTGGGAGGAGCCTCATCTTCCAAAGCCAAGAAGTAAAGGACCAGTACGAGCCATAAATATTCTGCCCAGCGAAGAGAAAAGGAGTCTAAAGCTCAACAAGAAGCTTAGGAGAAGGCAAAGGAGGAGAGGACAAATGAAAGAAACAACTGAAAGAAGAACAAAGAAAGAAGCAGGCGTAGGAAACCTGCAAAAAAAGGGAAGAGGAGCAATGGAGGAAAGAAGAGGAAGAAAAGGCAGAAGCTGAGCTCCAGCTAAAGATAAATCAGGATAAAGTAGAAGCTGAGTGCCAACTAAAGGAAGATCAAGATAGAGCAGAAGCTGAGCACCAGCTAGAGGAAGATCAAGATAAAGCAGAAGCTGAGCCCCAACTAAAGGAAGAACAGGACAAAATAGAAATGGAGCAAAAGATGAGGGAAGAAGAAAGTCAGAAGTCAAGGGAAGATTTCTCCAAGGGAGCCGAAGGCAGCAAGACACCTCCTCCAGAGACAGAGAAACAAATGGAATTTCCAGACATCGAGGTGTCCAAAATGACTCCTGCAACTAATGTGTGTTTTGATCTCTCGGAATTGTCTACCTCCGAGGATCAAGATGAGGGAGTGCTTGATCTGACAAGACTTACCTATGATTAGTTCACACACAAGATTAGGTATGAGAAGAGAAGATTCTTGGCATGAAACCCTGCTGCACCCTTTACAACCACCACAGAGAAGGATATAGTCTTGGATACCAGGACCAATCCGGTAATGATCGCATTAGCCGACACCACTTTTGAAGTAGCCATCGAGGAGAACGTAAGCAGAATGAGTAGAGAAATTATGTCCCTGCAGAATAGACTGCATCCCTCTGAACAAAAGACAGCTAAGTCGGAACAGGAAAAGAAGGTGCTACAAGAAGTCCAACAACTTCATGTTAAGAATTCCCCTACTAATGAAGTGCCACTCACTATTCAAGGAGAGCTGGTCACTTTAGAGGCCACCTGAAGCAAGTATATGAAGAACTGTTCACAATAAAACAAACCGTCGTGCCACTACTAAAAGCACAAGCATAAACCAAGAGGAAGAACACACAGCTAAAGGAAGCCTCTATTGCCTTGGACAGAATACTAGAATGGTCGAGCATGTATCCACAAGCTCCGGACACCTTGCCTAGAAAAGATTGGATTGGCACCCAGAATGAAAAGGTTCAAATCTAGATAAAGGTACAATCCAAGGAGAAAATCATCAAGGATTTGGAGAAAGTAATGTCCGCATATGAACATCTGAATAGCGGCATTGACTCAATGGCCGAAATACACAAAATTCTCTCTCTGGGTGCACTGGGCGAAGAGAAAACGTGGGAAGAAGTCACCAAAGATATTCAAGCATTTCTATAGCCCATAAGGCAAGCAACCGCCTCTCAAGACCTGCCGGCATCACAAGAAAACCTAGTTCAATTCATTGTGACATCGGTCCGGATCTATACGAAACTGGCCTCCCTATCAAACCAGATCACGATCAAGAGAGACACTTTGATTCCAAATTCTCTCGAGTGTCTGCACGGTTTGAGAGAAGATACGTCTCAGGTCTCCCCAGTGGCCGCAGATTATCGGGCATAGTGGAGTTACCTCAAGGAACAACAATAGATAGATGTCCCTGATCTCACAATCACCCAACTGCTCCCATGACCAAGTCACATATTGCATCAAACAGAAGGGGTCGTAGGTCACAACAGACAAGGGGTCGCAGGTCGCAGTCAAAGCCGAGATCAGAAGTCGCGAATTCCCCCAAGTTTTAGGGCATGTCAACGGTCAGAAAGGAAAAAATTCAGGGATACCCAAGGGTCAATTTTGTTCTATAAATACTCTCTTCGGGAAATTTTAAAGGATATTTTTTTGGGACTCCAAACGAGCAAAGAGAATTTTATAGCATTGAATGCACTTTTCTAAGAATGAATACAAGCACTTGTTTTGATTCCACTCTTGGATCCGATGAGGATTAATGTGTTAACACTATGAATATTTTGTCTTATGTATTTTGATATCTTTATGATTAAGTAATCTCCATTTTCTGCTTATATCATCTATACATTTCAGTTCACTAAATGTGTTAATGATGTTAGGTTGTTTATTTAGAAGATGTTAGCAACTCTGTTACTAACATTTATCTTATCTCTTGAGACCGCTTAAGGAAGTGAAGGGTGCTCTAACCTTAAAGAACTATTTATTTTGTGGTTTGAATAGCTTTTACAAGCATGACCCTAGTGATGTGATGCTAACAACATTTGCTTTGGCCGCATGCTTTAACTCATCTTGCTATTTGTAGTGTTTTATGTTCATTGAGACTCATCAACCATTTGTCTTGTACCATCCAAATAATCGTGTGTTGATAGGACTGCAGGTCTCGTTTGTGTCTGAGAAAAAGGAGTATTCAGCGCTAGCCAGACCCACACCCTGGACGGGATCCCTATCATAAACGGTTTAGAGTCTAATCGAGAATTTTTATTGTGGAGATCCCTTACTATTGGCTGGAAATTTTTTCCCGTCAACATCTCCTTTGCCTGATCTTTAGGAACATCCAGTTATACAATAAAATGAGAATTTGATTTAGGAAATTAAATGACAGAACATGAAAGGAACCTAAAGAACTGTGAGCTCTATTGCCTCAAACTTAATCCAATTGGAAAATAAATAAATCTACCTTCTTGAGATGTTTTAGGAAAGCAACGATTACACAGTTATTCTATCATTGATGCTAAGAAAACATTCATGACTTAATTATGTAAGATTGAAAAAGCTACAACACAATATTAATCTACTCAGGAAATTGACGAAATAGAGTAAAGAATTACAGTAAAAATAATTAACGAAAAAACCTCCTCCTGTGCAGGGGCCCTCTGCAACAGATTTGGTCGAGATCCTAGATAACTATATACACATTAAGCAGGTACTGGAACCATAAACATGACCCTTGTATTATGAAAAGAACGAAGTTTAAAACAATACATAGTGTTTCAGAAATTACAATTGCCTTTCGGTTTCTGCATAACTGATATTTAAATAAGACAAAACATAACTGTGATGAGCTAATTTCGCCTACAGGTGGCTATCTTAACCGAAACATAGAATTGGATTTTAACTGGTTAACTCTTGATTTGCTACATCAGAGAAAATCAAAATTTCTTCTGCTCTTGGCTTACATCCTTTGACCGGACTTTGACCACGATCTCAGGCATCCTTTTCTATCGATTTCGATCAAGTAGATAGGAAAACATCCATGTGTGAATTATTCTGGAGATGCGCATGTGGCTCGTTTCTCTATTTTCTCCTTGGAACCTGTCAAACCATGAAAATAGCTGCGGAACCAATGATTATTTGCAGAATAGGCTGCGTTCTGTAGCCAAATTACAAAAATCCATTCAAATAGCAAGAACATTAGAATATAACATAGAAATCATTTAAATGCATTCCTTGAGATAAAACATGACATTTATCATTGATTGGAGTGTATGAACTTATGAGAAAGTAAGGAAAATGGGTGAGAAAGGATGTCAGAGAGGGGATAAATATGAGGTTCAACATACCCCCACTAAGAAGTCATTGCATGTCCTCATGCAATTTACCAAAAATGTGAAATTTCCTCTCCTACTGCATTTGTTTAGAGACTTCTGCTAATACATCCAATTTTCTCCTTTTGCTTTTCTTTGAAGTGATTGCCATCCCGGGCTTTCTCATAAGGAGCTTGTATTTGAGATTAATGACTACCTTTTTTAGTGATTTGTTCTTTCTTTTTAACTTCCTGTTCTTTTTGTACCACAATCCTAAGTGCAAAATGGTATTGTCACTAATTACTTTCTCGAATTTGTTCTGCTGCTTCAAGGCTTCATTATCCTATTTAATATGCCTATTCAATATCTCTAGTTCATAGATTTCCTGTTTGAGAGTATCAACAAGAGGTTCTTGTGGATTGACAGGAGGTTCTGGATTCATTGCTACATTTCTCTTCTCTAATGACTCTATGTAATCATATATTTCTTGTTGTACTTGTTCTATGCCTGGAGATCTTCTGCTGGGACTACCCTCAAAATTATGAATAAGAGAGTTTTCAGGGCTATGTGGAAGAGAAATATTCATGGGAGATGGTATTCGAGTTTCTTCATCTAAACTTACAAACTCTGTCTCTTTTGGTAGTGTTTTCTTCACCGAACCTTGGAGTCTGGAGCTCCTTCTTAGCTGTGGAGGATTTACGTTTTCTCTAATTGTAACCTTGCTCCTATTTTCTATTTTACCTCCTGTCTTAACTTTGTCTTGCTTTTTGTTCTTTGTCAGCTCTGCAGAGATGATATTTTCATCATTTTTCTAAAATGGAGATGCATATCTGTTCTCAATGTTTGTGTCAATCTTCTTCCTTCTGCTTTTTATAATATTGTCTTATTTAGGCTGCTCTGGTACTTCTTGGAAATGGTTTTTGATAAGAAAATTCTCTCAAGAATCTCCTATAATTTTTAAGTGAAACTCAAGAAGTCTTTTTATCAACTCATGATGGTGGAGAGTGTTATATATAAAATATATTCTCTTATGTATGTTTGTAGAAATTATTTTTAGGCTATTCAGTAAAAAGAAGGGAAGATTTATTTCACTATCCTCTAAGAAAGTCATCAACAATCGAATATGATATACATACATGCAGCCAAACTTGCCTTGACAGGTGATAAAATTCTGTAGAATTAAAAGCATGTTCCTCCATTTGTTCTTGAGTACAAAGCTAGGAATACCTTTTCTGAAAACAGAAGTATCCATACTTGGATTTTTGAGGATAACCTTCCATGATTCACTATGAAATTAATTTTTTTTGAACCACCTTTCGCCAAACTTTGGGAGTTATGTGGCTTCAGCTTGAATGCTTCAGTTACTGAGAACTTGATATCTCCTATTTCAACTTCTGTCCCATCAAAAGACCTCGCAAAGGACTTAGTGATCTCTTTGTGGAAGCCGTCAATTTTTTCTATGAATTTGAGCCATTTAGCCTTCCGCAACATCTCTTTGATATGAGGATATCCTTCCATATATTTTGTTCCCACTGGTTCTGATCTGACTATCAGTCCCATGCCTTCTATTATGAAGAGTCTAACCTTTAGAATTATCCTTCTCTGTTATGAAGTGAATTGGATGACAGCTCTGATGAAGGACGTTGAGGGTTTGTAGAAATAAGTGAGATGGATTGGGGTTTTGAAGAAATAGAGATGGATATGTCAGGTCAATAGGTCATAACCATTAATCATAAATGGGGGAGTCTATTGTGGACTGTTATGAAACATAATGCGGACGATGTGGCCGATCTATGATATGATGGAAGTCCCAATTGAATCCAATGATGACATGTCAAGGTAGCATATGATTGTCTACATTATACATGCTAGTGTTTTGACCTTGCTATTAAAATAATTTTTTGAAACTTTACCTTTAGAACTAACCTTTTGTTGTTGTTTCTTTAGTGTTGATTCTTCAGGTACATTTTAGCGTGGTGGTCTTCAAATGCAGTCCTTCAATTTCCTGTATTCATCATTTTTTTAGTAGGTTGTACAATGTGTCAGAGCTGCAGAATGGAATGTATTTGTAGAAATGGAATGTGGCTGTAGAATATGGAATCAACTAGATAATGTGGAATCAACTGCAGAATGGAATGTATTTGTAGAAATGGAATGTGGCTGCAGAATATGGAATCAATTGTAGAATTTGGAATTAGCTGCACAATGGAATGTAACTGTAAAATGGGATGTGGTTGCAGAATGTAGATTCTGCATAATGGAATATAAGTTGCAGAATTGAATATGAATGTAGAATGGAATGTAAGTGAAAAATGGAATATGACTGTGGAATGGAATGTAACTGCAAAATGGAATATGAGATGCAAAAAGGAATATGACTGTGGAATGGAATGTAACTGAAAAATGGAATGTAAATGCAACTACTTATTGTAGAAAAGAAAGGGAAAATATAGCATGTCAGAATTTTTTTGATTTTCATCCTATATTTTCTATATAAGGATGCCAATCATTGATTGGTTTTCATACTTATACAATTTATTATTATTATTATTATTATTATTATTATTTTTTTTTTTTATTTTTTTTTATTTTTATAAGAAAAATAAAATCTAAGTTAGTGAATAAGAAGCATTCTTCTTCACTAACTTCATATCAGTATTATCTTGGAAAATCTTCATAAACTCTTCTCTTGAAATTGGCTTATGATATACTTTTAGTCGATGTTCATTTACAAGAAGAAATACCTTTTCTTCATCAATTGTCCTTATCCTGACTGCTCCATTGTTAAAGAATTTTTCAATCTCATAAGGCCCAAGCCAATGAGTCTAAAACTTTCCTTGAAAGTCTTTGAATTTTGAATCGAACAAAAGTGCCCTATCCCCTGCTTGAAACTTCTTCTCCTTGATATATTTATCATGCCATTTGGACCTTTGCTGCTGGACTATACTGGTTCTTTGAACTACATCTTGCCTGATTTCATCAAGCTTATTAAGTTTCTCCAATCTATGCTTCTATGCTTTTGATAAATGAAGTCATCCATAAATTGTAAAGTCATCCATATATACCTCTACACAATCATGTATTAGATCAAAAAAATTACTAATACCGCCCTTTGGAATGTTGCAGGTGCATTTCACAATCCAAAAGGAAGTACTCGGTAGGCATAAATCCCCCATGGACAGGTGAATGTGGTCTTGTCTTAGTCTTCAGGTGTTAGTATGAATTCTTCGTCGAAGTGTACGAAAAAGAACCACTTTAGCTACGCATAACTAATAGCCCTAACAACAATAATGGCTGCAAAACATCTTCAGATTTGCAATTAGTAGTTAAAGTGCTGCAACAAACAGATCTATAAATGGAAAGACATTAAGCAGTAAAGTAAAGAGTTTGCTCCATGCATCCAACAGACAAGACAAGAACACGATTTTTGAATGAATTTTTATTTTACAGGGCACCTGGGAGGAAACAAGAAGGTGTATCCAGATCTCCTCAATGGGATGGGTTCTTTGTAGTCCTCAGCACTTCAGATCTAAGCTTTCTCTCTCTTGTAGATGTAGAAAACCCAATGTAGAAGGTAGAGCTCAATGGGAGCAAAATGGCATAAAATGAGACCAAGTGTATAGATCCAGAGTGATCTAGTATGCAACAAAAGGTGAAGAATGAAGGGGAAAACCCTCCTATTTATAACAAAATATTGGGTCATTCTAGATCTTGGTGCATGATTAAAATAATGTTAACCAAATCTAGATCCACCTCTATGGAATATTTTATTATTATCTGTTGGAGGGAAAGGGACTTTGACTTGGGTCAAAATCCCTTGATTAGTGAAGAATAAATAAATAAATGATTTATTTATCTTTTTAAGGAAGTGGTTGGGATATAATCAAATAAATAATGATTTATTTGATTAATGGTGGTTGATTTGGTCATATTTAATAAGGAATATTATTTAAATAATTATTCCTAGAAAATAATAAGATAACTATGGGTTTATCTCATTAATTTCTTTGTTTTTGGGTTAAACATGACTGTGAATAATAATTAAATTATGGTTTAATTAATTATTCCTTTTGGGGTTTCCTAATTAACATAGTGAAAGCAGTTTTACTTGGGGTAAAACTGGTCTTACATGGTGTACTTGGGTCCATCTAATGATAAAAGGTTAGATGACCAAAAAATGGTGTAACATCAGGTGCTACCTGAATCTGATTGTAACCACTAAAACCATCCAAGAATGAGAAGTACTTCTTACCTGCTAATGTATCCAATACTTTATCTATAAAAAAAAATTGAAAATGATCTTTTAGGGTAGCTTTATTCAACTCTCGATAGTCAATGCATACCCTCCACTTACCATTATTTTTGGGTACAATCACTAAAGGGGCAACCCACTGACTGTCTGAAATTGGGTAAATGAAGTTCACATTCAACAATTTTTGCAGTTATTCTTTCATAATTTCCCTACGATTTGGATTCATCCTTCTTTGAGGTTGTATGATAGGTTTACAATTTTCCTCAATGTAGATGTGATGTATACAAGTCTTAGGACTAATTCCTTTCATGTCAGTGTATTCCCATGCATATGCAGAAGAATGTTGTTGTAATGTTTTGATTAGCTTCTCTTGTTGTAATGTTTCCAAGTTTTTGTTTATGTTCAAAGTTTTTCTTGGAAAGATTTCCATTGTAGAACTAACAAATTCTTCCATAGAATGAAGAGACATCTGCCTGGATGAAAAATATTCAATATTGCATTGTTCTTGAAATTTCTCATGTTCATATTCTGAAGATGTTTCAAAATTTTCTATTGAATTTAAGATTTAACTATCTTCACTAATGCTTGAAATAGTAAAGAGAGGCTGTATATCAATGTCATCATCAATCCATTCCTCATCTTCTAATTCTATGATTTTTTTGCTGGAGGATATAGAGTGAATTTCTTTGTTGAGTTACCATCAGAGATGTACATATCACCAGATCTACAACTAATGAAAGCATCAGATGTAGCCAACCAAGGTCTTCCTAATATTATTGGATGTCCTCATAGATTGTTCTTAGTAGTTAAGATCATAAAATCGACAAGATACTCCCAAGCTCCTAAGGATACTGAAATATATTCTAACACACCATCTGGCTTGATTACAGATCTGTCTGCTTATTGCAGTAATGTAGGTGTATATAGAAGGTTAGGAATTTTGAGTTGTTCCATGGTTTGTTTTCTCATGATGTTTATAGCTACTCCTAAATCAATTAATGTATTTGGAATTTCAACACCATCGATATGTGTTTTTACAATTGGACTTCCTGGATATAGATATTTTTTTATGGCAATTTTTCCCATCCTTATGTCTGCAATTTTTCCTACTAGTTGAATTCTTTTTATTTATTTTGTTTTTATTCCTGGTTTCTTCATGCTCAAATATTTTATTGTTTTGGATAGAATTGGAATCTCTTTAATGGCCTGTAACAAATGGATTTTGATACAAACATTTTTCAATTCATCTAGAAAATCATAATTGGGCAACATAATATGCTTTTCCACCCCTCTATCAACTTGTAATATTTTAGGAAAAGGAGGATTAGAAGTAAGTATTGATGGTTGCTCTATGATAGGAGTTGATTTTATTGGTTATTTTTGTTTTTCATTTTATTTGGCTGTAGAGGATATTCCTCAAAATTATCTTGTTCTTGAATAACTACATAAGGCTTTTTATTTTCTAGTATCATACCAGATATAAGTTGGACATCATTAAGATCTAGTGGAGTAATCATGTAGGTTGGAAATTTTTGTCCTTCTATCATGTAACTATTTTGAGGATTTTTATTATTGGGGTTTTTTAATGGTTGGGAGGTAGTTGATTTGGTCTTTGTGGGAATGGAAATGAAAGTTGTGGATTTTGGTTTTGGAGTTGGGGTTGTTGATTTTGTTGAGGAATTTTCTGTGGAGGATAGTTTGGATATGATGGAGTATATTGGTAGTATTGAGAGTATCTAGCATATGGATTTTGCATTCCTTGTGCCCAAGATTGATATTGAGGCCAAGGTTGTTGCCAAGAATTCCAATTATTTGGTGGGGGCTGAGTATACATTTGATTGTTAACGCCTTGAGTTTGTGGCCCCTGCCATGGTCTTCTAGAGACAAAGAAAAGAGATTCTGTTGGATTTGAAGTTGTTTTTTCTTGAAAAACAACCTTAAGGCCTGGAATTGAAGGGAAACTCTTAGTTTCATAATTTTCTGAACAAATCATACAGGTTTCTATGACTTTTGCATCAAGAGGAAATTCTCTTAAAGCATGCTTATTTATGAATTTAGGACAAAAAATAGCTAAATCATTAGACTCGGCTTTCTGCTTGTTTTGTAATTTAAGGGTGTCTATCTATTCACTAAGACTCCCTAATATATCTATTTTAAATTCATCAAGCATATTTCCAATTTCTGCCCCACTTACTGTTCCAGTTGCATATCTATTCACTCTAGCAAGAGAAGGATCTCTTAGACTTTTCCCAGTTTTTACGTTTCCCCTTTAGAGATGAATACATATTTCAACAATGTCAGATAATGAGACTTGAGAGATATCTTCCTTCCCCATCATGTTGAGGATGTCTATCCACTCATCTCTAATGGATTTTAATAAAAGATCTTTTAAAGTATCTTGATCTAAATTATCCATTTTTTCTCTTTTTATGTTATAATTGAATCTTTCAATTAAATCCTCTAAATTCTCATGCTCTTTTTGCATCATTTTGAATACTTCATCCTTGTGATTAATGGGTACTATGAAATAATCCAAATATCTTTCTAAAAATTCTTTCTTCATGTCATTGCATGTCCTGATAGACTGAGTGACTAAACCCATGAACCATTTTAAAGCTACTCCTTTCAATGTTGAAGGAAGCAACTTAGGATTTTGAGGGTCTTGTAAATAATCATAAGTTCTACACAAAACTTCAAATTCAAACAAAAATGTTTCAGGATCTTCACTTTTTAATCCATGAAAATTTGGGCGGACAGAAGGTGAGATATTTTTCATTGTGGTATTTTTATCTCCATCAATTATAGGGAATCTAAAATAACTATCAGTTTCCCTATTTCTTCTATTTTATTCATTTCTTCTACCTCCTCCTGCATTCCATCTACCTCGTCCTCCACCTCTTCCTCCAAACAATAGATTTTCTCCATTTAGAATTTCTCCTTCTCCTTCTCCTCCTTCTCTATAATGTTCTTTTTTCAGGATTGCTCATAAAACATGCATGAAAAATGATCTTCCAGCAACATATGCAACAGAATACTGAAATGGACTCTTGGATCCCATAAAATAATCAATATGAAATGAAAATCCAAGAATAGAGCTGAAACAAATCAAACTAGGTGGGCTAAACAGACCTCCCACACTAGTGTAGCCAAAACTAGTGAAAAAAACCAAGATTGCAGAATGCCGGAGTAGCTACTCAAGGACTGCGTAGTCTAAGAGAGGTTTTACACATGAAATGATAAGAGAACAATAGATATACTCATGTATTGACAAATAATGCTAAAGAACATAGATCTAAGCTCCCTTTACAAAATACAAAATAAACCGGCAAGGGTTTCTTGTCAAACACTCTATATATAAAATGTGATATTTAGAAAATGATTGAATAATCACTACAACATTGAAGTACATGAGTGAAATAGGCTGAAATATGTCTGATCTGATGTAGAACCCTCAAGGGCTTCCTCCTATTAGTGTCCCGTGATTTGGCTAATTGGCAAGGCAAATGACAGTGTAAAATCAAACCAATCTTTGGAGCCCAAGGAGCTAGCCTTCCTGGACTCAGAGAGGGCTCTCTCTATTTGTGTAAGGGATATATGTGTGTTTTCTTCTTGTGTTTATGATTTTAGGCTAGTTATGAAGTAGGTTTTTGGTTTTGTTTTTAGGTTGTGAGGGATGAACTGATCAAGGACTAAAGATAGGTAAAAAGATGTCGGATCAACTGGGCTATGGGATCGAAAAGGTCAAGAAAGCTTTCAGATGGTGATACAAGGTTGTTGAAGGGCCGATTTGATTCGAGGTAAAATGGATCTTTGGGTAAAATGGAGTGGGATGGACATTAAATTTGTGAAGAACAAAGGATTTCAAACATAAATAGTTTAATATCTGACATAAACATGGTCGGGAAAACCATTAATCATGAGAAATGTAACTATAAACTGATCAATGCATAGAAATAAACATTCAAGCCATGCATAGAGATATATGACTCTCTAACTTTAGGAAATGGCTATCAGACTTTGGAGAAATACATTTAAGACAAACAAACAACTCAAATCACTCTGAGGAAATGCCTAAGCATAGTATTTCAAGCTATTGGGTACTTTGAAGCAAGATTGCATAGTTTAGGCAAAGGGCAAGATCAGTACAAGACCTCCTTGGTTCAAAAAATGACAATATAACAATCAAAGAGAGGTTTCAGAGGTGGAGCTATGACTAGCCATGAGTAAGCAGGGCATACCGTGAATCATACTTAGCATGCATAAAACCATAAATGAAACAAGCAAACAATTTCTTCAGTTATCAAAGAGCAATCAAGGATTCTTTGATATGACTAAGAAGGAAGAAAACATAGAAGTTATAAAGAAACAGGAAATTTGAGGTGCCTCCAAGGGCATGTCTCAAATCTATTCTCTACTGTCTTATAGCAAGCAAGAACATGGAATTATGAATGAAAACTAAGAAGCATAATAGAGAGGGACACTATACCATTTTACCAAGTCAAGGAATCCAACAACAGACCTCCTTCATCATCCAAAAACATTCAAGTAACTATCCAATGCATGAGACAAGTGTTTTTTCCAAGCTTGTATAAACATATATTGCTTCTAATCATCAAGTTCAGCCTTGTTTACAATGAAATCCTTTGGAATATATAGGCCAAAGTGAGGAAAACCTCCTAGTTCAACTTGCAATCTCATTGGCCTATCCAAAATATCTGATTTTGTCCTTGAGGCTTTGCAAAGCCCAAGGCACAAAATATCTAATAAAATATCTCAAAAATGCTAAAAAGGAAAATATATTGACTTTTCATAACTAATCATGCCCAAAAATAGCTAAACGCACATGAGGAAAAGTCACTTTAGAAAGGTTCATTTTTTACAAAAATACTTAAGAAATATATCAGCAGAAAGTCCTCTGACTTGCCGGCAACTTTTGGAGGCCTTCCTGATGTCGAAACGAGGCCCGTGACATCTCGTTGGAAAGATATGAATGTCTATTTTATGAAAATTCTTATTTTTCTCCAAAATGACTACTAGAAGTCCATAAAAAACTGACCTGTGTGTAAAAAACCAAAAAAATAGACCTTGCTGATAAACGGGGCAGAGTGTGGAAAAATTGAGTGTCTTTCACCATTTTGGGGGAGAAAATCATCTTCAAATGATCTGAAAATCACTGAGTATATGCCCCTAAAATTATGGCATCCAATGATACCATTTTCATCCTTTGAGGATGCCCCAAATAGAAATGGCGAGCCCATGAGTTTTAGCCAAAAACCCAAAAATGACAAAAAACCAAAACTTGTTGAAATTCACCCAATTTTGGCGAGCATGACCCTCAAGGGTTTTTAGAAACATGCTGTGAAGCTGAGGCCAAAATTTGGAGCTTTGAGGTATCTTTCTTCAATTTTGGTGCCGGGCACCTCCTTTGAACTTCCTTGAGTTTCTCTTGTGTGGCCTTCAATTTCCGCCGGGCGAACTGATTAAGCTTCTTATAGTGCCCGGTCATTCTGCTTTGTAGGTCCAAATCTCTATTGGCCTTCTCCAACTTCTTTTCCAAGTGACCATTTACCCTCTCAAGCCATGCTTCTCGATTGTTCTCTATCTCTTGGGTGAACAATGCAGTGAGAGGAGTAGATTGGAGAAGGGCAGTTTCTTGCTCATTTTGTTTCTCAAGGGCTTTTCTGAGTCCCATGGTTCTTGGCCTCTATCTTTTGGGCTGATCTTCATCTTCGCTATCCTTGAACTCACCCATGAGTTCTTCCAATTTAACTTGCGCCTTGGAGGCCTCTTTTTTGTATTTGATGGCTCGGGTCTCATATACTGCCATGTGGACACTCATATGTTTATTTTGAATTTGCAAAAAGTGATTGAAGTTTCTAGCCCTCTCTAGATCTGCCCTCAAAGCATCAATTTGGCTTTCTCTTTTGATCAAGAGAGTCTCTAGGATTTGGGCCTTATCATCACTTTGGATTTGAATGATGTCGAAGTCCCTCTCCTTTTCATGGTTGCTTTCTTCTTCCTCCTTTCCTTTGCTTTGGGTAGCCTTCTTGGTCTTCCTCCTCTTGGGTAATTCGACAGTGGGCTTCTTGGGCAATTTCTCCTTGCTTCAAAGGGCCCTAGTAACATTTGGAGTTATAGTTTTAGGCACCCTTTTCCTTGATTTCCGGGGCTTGGCCACTTTTGGAGAAGAAAACATGGCCCTTTGGCTAGGAGAGGTAGCTAGCACATTCTCTATTGGCTCTTTGCCCTTGTTACTTTCCTCATCATTCCTGCCACTGTTTTGAGTTTGTTCATGGTGCTGCTCTTCATCACTGTGCTATATATCATCACTGTGTTTTTCTTCATGAGGCTGCCTTTCCTCATTGTGTTGCACCTCTTCATCATGCTGTTCTTCTTCTTCATGAGGCTGCCTTTCCTCACTATGCTGCACCTCTTCATCATGCTGCTATTCTTCTTCATGAGGCTGCCTTTCCTCACTGTCCTGCACCTGTTCATCATGCTGCCCTTCCTTATCTTGCTGCTGTTAATCATGCTGCCCTTCCTTATCTTGTTTCTTTTCATCATCCTATTGCTTCTCATCTTCATGCTGCTCTTCCCCTTGTTGCCCTTATTCATCATGCTGTTACTCCTCTTCATCATGCTGCTGTTCATCTTGCTCTTCCTCCCCTTGCTCATGCTCTTCTTCCTCATCATGCTCTTCTTCTTGTTCAATGGGGAATTTGAGCTTCTTGGGAATGGGCTTGCTTGAAGAAGCTGAAGGGTGGTGAGTGGAAGGTGAAGGAGATGTATGGAATGAAGGAACAGTGGCGAAATCTGGATGTGAAATGAAAGTATCCCAAGAGATTTCCTTCTTCTTAAGCTGATGAAGAATGATAACCTTGATGAGGGAATGATGGAAGAGGCAAGCTGACTGCTGAGAAGGAGGTTTTTTCTGAACAGTGGAGGCCATTTTCTCAATACTTCTATGGAGGAAGAAAGGGAGATTTAACAATTTGGCTTTGGTGAAATGCATGAGCAACCAGACATGGTAGGCATAGACTTGGGAGAATCTTCACTCGCAAGTGAAGTATTTCATGATTATCTTCATGAGGGGGGCATAACTATTCAACAGATATGATAAGGGAAATATGGATGGACATGTATCTCTATTCTCAGGCTTCAAAAAAGATTTGTATTGTTCTGAGTCTAGGTGGATTTGTTTAAACCACTTCTCTCCGACATAAGGGATTTTGGTGGCCTTGGAAATGGATCTAGGAGAAAATTTGAAATCCAAGCCTGCCAGCTGAAAGTTTTTCCCTTGAAATCTCAAAGCACAAAGATGTGTCAAAGGGGAATAGATTTTCACCTCTTACACCCTTTGACAAAACTCTAGACATCCAACCTCATGAAAATTAAACAGGACCGATGGATGAGCATTTACCTCTTCGGTTGAAACAGGCTCAAACCTCCTGTGAAGGCCACTCCTACTGTCTTTCCTGGGAGGCATTTTGTTTTGAATATTTTTTTCTCACTGAAAAAAACAATTTGTCTCAAATGTTCCTTGAAATGGATTCTCAAGCACACACCCTGTCCTCCTTATCAGTCACTGTTTGTCCTCTTTTATGCCAAACAACAAGTATTTGTCAAATGAAACAAACTCAATCTTATCACTGTGTTTGGGAAAAGTATTTTGAAAAGAGATGTTTGTGGTTTCTTGTTTGAACAAGGATATTTTTTGTTTTGACAGAAACAAAACAGCCTTCCCCCAAACAATACTCTTCTGCTGCTCACTGGTTTCTATACAAAGGTAGAAAAAACACCCTTGAGTTATCTTGAGAAACCTTTCAATCACAGACTTTGATTTTTGGATTATGGAGGCTACACATAGTTTTCTTTTTTACCATATAAAGAGGTCACTTTTAAAATGACAAGCTTTCACCTTATAAACTCTGTTTTCACCTTATATTTTGTAGACAGGGGTTATTTTTGTTTACCACTGTTAGGACACCTTATAGCAACTTGAAACCTCTACCACTGTGTTCTCTATCTTGTCCTTAGTATATGGTTTATCACTTTGCTTGAAGGTAGTTTTAGGCCTTTTGAAATTGATACAAACACACCCTACCTATTACTGTAACAATCTTTGGCAACACAGTAACAAACAACCGTGATTTTCTACCAAGAACTCCACTCTCCAATCACTATTTTAGTCTTGGAAAAACATGGTATCAATACCTCTTTAGAATTTCAAATGCACCAAGGGGCAATGAAAAATACCTTGAAGATGGCTTATGGCCCTGGTTTTATGAATTGAACAGGTCCTAAGACTTTTTGAAGGTGTTTGGATGTTTAAACAGGCGCGACACGTTCATAGGAAAAAATGCCGCGCAGTGGAGGGGTGTCGGGCCGGCCTTCGGGCAGTTGGTGACCGGCGCTACAGGCGCTCCGTGCATTGCTACATCCCTTTGTATTTTCTCTCCCAAATGCACCGTGCGCTTTTCCAGGCGCATCACACAGGCTTGAAAGCCTGAAAAAAAACTCGAAATTTGCTCGAAGTCTTGTTTCTGTCTAGTGAGCAGCCAGGGGAGCGCTTGTTGCATTTTGAATTTGCAAAATGGGCTTTGCAACAGTCTCCCCACCCTTTTAAATTTGAAAGAAAGTCAACCACCCTTTGAAAATGCTTTGTGAGGGTTTTGGAGGCCTTTTGAAAAGGCTTTTTGGTTTTAAACAAAACATGAAGCATGACTTTTGTAATTTCATCACTTTTACAATGTACAACGACCCATATTTGATTTTGTTAATAAAAAAATGCTGGAGAGGATGATTTTTAATGGCACCATAGTCATGGCTCCTTTTACTACTTTTTCCACTGCTTATTTATTAAGAAAAGTACCCCTGTCACCCTTTTCCATTTCTATCCTTTTAAAAAGGAAAACTACTCTAGAAAAATGACAAAAGAGTGCTGATGCATCTTTATCATGATATTTCCTTTTGATTGTGAGTGAAAAATTATTTGCATCATAGAAGCTTGACTTATATCTATTGATTAAGGAAAGAGGCCTTTAGAGACCCTCAATGCAAACATATGGAATCGGCAAGGTGTTTTCACATTTTTCATAAAAGGTCTTTGACTGTGATAGTGGCATGTTTCATTTGCTTTGAGTGTTGTCTTTGAATTCAAAACACTTGCCATATCCTTTCTTACACATACTGTCTCTATGTGTCTATTTGCAAAGCCTCCTTCAAAAGCCAGGCTTAGGTCACCTTCTTGTCAATTTTGATGAGTTTTTGAAAAAGATCTTCATGGACAGGAAGAGAAAAGCTTTTTTGAACATCAAAACATCACTACTTGGCCTATGTTTAACCCAGCTCTCAAGTCATAAACCTTGAATTGATTTCTACTGAATCTCAACTCTGTCTTTTAAAGGAAAACAATGGCTAGATTTCATGCCTGTTGATCAAGGAGAAAAATCTTTGGAAACTCTTAATGGAATTACATACCACAGCAGGGTTCATTCATAAGTTTGTAAGAGGTCTTTGTCTGTAATAGTGATATGGCTTGATTCTTTGAAAGTTGTTTTGAATTTTAAACATGGTGTCATATCCCTTTCGTCACATTGATGAACCTGTCCAAGCTTTGTTCACTTTTAGCTTCAGATTGCCTTTGAAGGAGATCTCTGATAGAAGAAAAAACCAAACCTCTTTGATTATCATTGTACCACTGCTTGACCATCTGCTTAACAACATTTCTCCATTCATAATCATCCAATTTTTTCCCACTACATTGAAACTCTACTTTTCAATCAGTGAAACCATATAATCAATCTTTGAAACACCACTGCTGGGTTAGTGGTTTTCATCTCTTGGAGAACAAGGTGTAAAACAAGTTTTTAAGGCTAATTTCAACATTGTTAGCCTTGTGCCCTGAAATGAGGCCATAATTCTGTTCCTGGCCCTCTGCTTATTAAATGAAGGAGGCCTTTATCTCATTGCCAACCCTCTGCTCATGTTTGGAGGAGGTTTTACAATAAGTGACCCAACCCTCTGCTCATGTTTGGAGGAGGTTTTTCTCAGTCATTCAATCCTCTGCTCATGCTTGGAGGAGGTTTTACACAGTGATGCCATTTCATCTGCTTTCAAGCAGTGCCATCTTTCCTTTCATTGCCTATTCATAATTAAGCAAATAAAAGTGACAAATTGACAATATGCCATGAGGGGCATTTCTCTGAGATATGTAATCCTGCTGTTAAAATACCTTTATGCATATTTAGACATCAGAAGCAACCTGACCAGTATCTGCAGAGTATTACTTGTTATTCATAAGTCACTAACATTTTGTCTGTGTTTGCAGGGGCTCATTGAAATAAATCTCTGTCCAGTACTTGCATCCCAGGCTCAAAACCACATGAGAAGCAACTGTCTTGTTATGTTAAGTTTAAGAATGTATTCTAGAACACTGGTACACTTCTGCTCTTGAAAAAGACATTAAAACAATTTAAATCCACCCAATATCAGTTTGACCTGTGGCATATGCACCGCTGAGACATCAAGGTTTGTTAGTGGCTCGACTTAATGGTGTATCAAGATTTATTTGCAGAGTAGGAAGGTTATCTATGACTGGTTGATATTAGATAGAGGTTCTTTTGGCTTTAGGATAGTTTGCCAAGGGAGGATCACCTAAAGCGCCACTACCTAACTTAGTGGAGACTTTTTGGACATATTTGGAGTATTCTCTTTGGAGCTGATGGAAAATTCTGTATGACTGAGACTAGATAGGGCTTGAAAATTAGGTTTTATCTCATCATGGGTTGATTTTAAAAGGTAGGAGGGAAAAATGTTTATGGGTGTTTTCTAGCTGGAAAATTTGACAAATTGGAGATCAGCTGTTAGAAAACTTGGCTTTAAAAACTATTCATCACCAACAGGTGAAAAATACTAATGACTAAAACCTCCCATGAAAGGATGAACCTCTCAATCACAAGGAAACTCATCAATGGAGCCACCAAACCATGCAATAAGTCCTGCCTCCTAAAAAACGCACTCCCTAGAAAAAATAGCATTGGGAGGGTGAGAGAAATGTGTGGTCTGATACCATAGATCTGAAATAAGCTCTGGAGCTCTCCAAAAAAATCTCTCAAGTGAAGGAAACCTTCCTCCAATGAGAAACTAGCTCAAAAGCTGGGATTCCAATCCCTTCCACTGCTGCACCCAGCAACACTGCACAATCTCCGGCAAAGATGTGCTGATGAAGATGGCTGAAGCTTGGCCTGAAAACCTGATGTGGAATGATGAATACAAACTCTCCCAATGAGCTCCTCAAGGGAATGAGGTGGGATTCCTGCCCGGGAACATCCAGTGCTAAACAACACTGCAACTTGCTAAGCAGCAAGAAGCAACAATTCTTGGAAGCCAAGAATGATAATAATCTTCAACATGATGAACAATGCTACCCTCCTCTTCCTTATATCATAAGTGAGTTTTCTTGCCCTTGGCCCCACTCACTTAGGTTGCTTCTAACCCAAGCTATCTTTCCCTCCAAAATTGCGTTTTCCAATCTAGGATTCCTCCTCCACTAAGACTGCACTATTGACTTTAGTCAAAGCAGCTTCATTTTAACCTTGTTCACACATGGAGGTGTTTTATTTGGCTAGAAAGAGTGTCTCCTTTCACATTTGGAGTATTCTCATCTTCCTTAGGAGACTTATGGGCTTTTCTGCCCATTTATTTGTTGGCTACAACTGCTGCTAACTCTAATGTTCCATTTAGCTTGGAAGCTAAAATTTTGGAACATTACAGTCCTCCCCTCCAAAATATTTTCTTTTCCTCAAGCAAATGAATAAGGAGAGAAAAATATCTCCCCTCCTCCTCATGTGGCCTCCATCAATAGCCTCCATCACTGCATCAAGAGAATCTGCAAATAAACTGTCATCCAATGCTCCTCCCAAAGTGTGCATAACCAAAGTGTCTGCATCAATCAAAGGTCAAAAGTGTGAATGGAAAAATGTTGTATCTCTCTTGGCCTCCACAAAGTAGGAGTGATGATCAACATGGTGAATGACTGCTTCCCTCATCCATGAAATCATCCAAATGAAGTGAGTCACCCTCAAACATGGTAACTCCTGAAAAGCCTCTTCCACCTCGTGCTCCTGAAATGTAGGTGGGCTGAATAAGTGAACATGATAGGCAAGAAGGCCTATCCCACGTTGTCCTCTCCTCCACTTATGATAAGTGTAGGGGGTATGCTGATATTGGGTTGCAACATGATTGACCTCCAATGGCAAGAAAAATATTGAGCCTCCAAAGACTCTTCCTCCAAAATCATGAGTCATGCCAACCCAAACCATTTCATTCAAGATGAATGGCACATCATCACCACATGGTATCAAAATCAGAAGATGGCTGAAGATTATGTGTTATTTTGGATGATACATATGGTCTCTGGTGGATACAACGCAGTTCTCCCAACTGCTGCTTGAGAATGTCACATGGCAAGTGGTCTTGCAACAAGTTACAAGCTGTATATGTTTGTTCTCCCAACATGGGGAAGTAAGCATCGATGTATATCAGCTGTACATATATAAAATAATAATACAATTTCCCAAATTCATGTATACATGGGCTACTATCATCATAAACATTGGCCCTAAAGTGACCATGAAACCAAAAAATACTCTTGCTCTCATATGGAGCAATGCACTGCTTACATATGGTGAGAAAGTACAAATACTCAATAGAGTAATCAATAAGCACATCAATGTCATTCCTACCATGCATCATGTGTGAGCTGAAAGTGAGGGCCATGTATAAGTTCCCCCATGAGGATTCCCTCATAAAAATCTGCAAAAATGAGGGGTGCATATACTCCTTGGGACACTCCATCAATAAGAACACTCTCCCATGTGACAATGCTGTAAGCCTTAGAAATAAGGCTCCATGACTCCTCTCTTTGACATTCCAAATGCCAAAGTCATCCATCATCATTCTGCTATGTGAGAAGATCTCCTTCCTACATGGAAGTCTCTCATGATCCTTCAATGTTGAAGGGTAGCCTCCTTGCACCATGAATGTGCCTTTCTTCTCTTCAGAAATGTCATGAAAAGTGTGGGAAGAATTTTTCCCATACTCTCCCAAGTGCAACCATAGCAACAACAACTTTTTTTGCTGCTGTTAGCCCCCTATGATTTTTTTGAAAAGAAAACAAGGGGCTAAAATTCTTTTGAGCCTTCAAGGAATGCATTTCCTCTGAAAACACATCATCCTTGAAAGCCTTTGTGTGCCTTTGTCCTTTGGGAATCCCTCGCTGCTGTTCCCAGTTTAAAAGCCTATTTGTTGTGAAGAAAAATGCCAAAAAGGCCTCCTTTTCCCTTTTTCATTTCCCTCTAAACCTCTATTTTTTTCCCTTTTTACTCCTCTCTATTTTCCTCATTAACCCTCTAAATCATCTCCATTCCCCTTTTAACCCTACAAATACCCTTTGTTTGGCTTAAAAACCCCTTTATCCTCTCTACCGATTCCCTCTTTAGCCTTGAAACCCCTCCTTTTTGGCTAAAAAACCCACTTTTACTTTATAAATAGGCTAGCCCCCTTTGGCCCAGCCCTAAGCACTTCCCCACCATGTAATCGAGCACCAGAACCAAGCGTTTAAGCTCCGGGCGCTTATCACAATCGGAAGAGTGGGTGAGCACATTTCCTTGGTCACTTCAAAAATCTTCGATGCAATTGACTTCCTCTTCTGTGTTCCCACTGCGATACCAGCCGTTGATCTTGAAAAGATCCGATGGTCCAGTGCCAATCACAGCGTGCCCGTCTCCTCTCCCCTGTCACCCTCCGATTGAGGATCCTCGATTGAATCTGAGCCGTCCGTCACATGCGATCCAACGGTCCAGATTTCATCATTCCCGCACATCAAAGCTGACTTTCTCCCACTGATTTAATATCCACCATTAATCTTGTTCTAGATCGGACGGTTGGCGCTCAATCGCACCATCACCAATCGGAAGTTCCCAAAAGTGTCACCCCTACCACCTTTCGATGCGATTTGATCGCAACCGTCCATCCCATCTGATTGGACGGCCCATATTCATTCTCCCACCAAGCCTCCGTTTCCACTGTTCCGCCACCATTCCGCAGGCCTTCACAGCATGTCTTCCGCCACCCCTGGTTTTATAATTGGTTTATTTCATTGATTGCAGGGTTTACAAAGTGGAAATTTCACTCTGCTGCCATGATCACGGTCACTGTGTTTCAGAGTACAGAGGTGCCACTACAGTAGTGGCAGAGTGTATCAGCAGCGAGGATTAAAGGGGTTTAAGCCTGTTATTGAATAATTAATGCTTAACCCCGCATTCAAAAGAAGAAGGTGTAGTTTGAAGATTCAGCACACGAACAAAGTTACATCAGTGCATTAATATCAGCAGAGCACCTTTTCTCCAAAAGGACACCTTCCTACAGACGTCTCCATGCCTCCTCGAGCCCTTCAATATTAGTTCACTGACAAAAGCTTCTTTAAGACTGTCAGACAATAGTTATGGAGGTATGGAGAGGCCTGCAGACCCTTCGATCTAGGTCACTCATCCCAGAAGGCAGCGCAGAGTTCCAAACAGCCAGGAAGGCTTCAAGAAGACATCTGAGGTCAATATCGACCTAATAGAGATTTCTAAACCAGACTACAGAGTACACACTGTCAATGTAGAAACATTAAGCAGTATGGGCATGAAAACTTCCACCATTCTGTCTTAATGAATCAAATTAATGAACATCTACTCCCGCTATCACTCATTCGCCTATAAGAATCCCCAAGAACAAATTGTAAAGGTTGTTGTTCGGTTATTTCTGTTGTAGTTGTAGAGATTCATTTCGACTATTAGAATAGTCTTGGGAGGGAGTAGCAGAGTAGTTTGTAATGTAGTAGGCTAGGAGGAGAAAGTTGGGATTGTGTTAGCCATTGAGCTCAGTGTATGTGACTGGTTTTGCATCAATTAATCAAGCAATTTCACAGGATCCTGGTCTATTACTATGGTTGATGTTTCCCTGTCTTATTTCATTTTTATCATACTGTTCATATTTCTATGATAAGAATCAATAAATCAGGCTTAAGATATACCCTCGCATGGTACCCTAATGCCCACTGCTCTTCTTACCTTGGATGTTTTCTGCTGATTGTGAATCTAAGAGTAAATTCATGTAATTTAACCAGTGTAGTAGTTGTTTTCACTACTAGCTGATATGTGAATTCGGGGTTTGCTGCTTGTATGTTCTTGCTGGTGTCACAGTAGGGAAGGTTAAAATTCCTTCTCCGATCTATAGACCCTAGCTCTATGTTAAATCTTATCTCTATTTTCCCTTGGAGCATGCTAAAGCAGGCCTGGAGTTAAATGACCTCGGGTCTTATCTTCAAGTTGCCCTTTGTGTCCTCATTGAAAGCTACCTTTGAGTATGTCAAAGCAGGTATGGATTTAAATGACATCTGACCTGATCTCCAGACAGAAATCTGGTTTCTTTCCTTCTTTCACCTTCACTCCTTAATTTTCCATTCCACATCTATCTAAAAGATCCCTTAGTATAGATGACTTGCCCTTTGAAAGCCTTGGCTAGTTGTTTGCAAGTAATACCCTTTCATGACTCCATAGCCCAATGGATGGCACATTCCTGACTCATTCTCTTTTGCCGAAATGTCCTACTACTCTGCTCCTTCTTTCCCATTTACCTTCTTAGTTAATGATCTCATGACCCAACCGATAATCGACCCAATCATTGTAAAACCCCCTTTGTGCTTCATAGCTAGCATAATACCTCGTTTTGAGCTTCAAGGATGTATCATTCTTTTGCTTTATTGGAGAGATCCCTCTCCGGGTCCAGGAGGGCTAGATCCTAGGGCCCCAAAGTGGTTATGATGTTGTCCGGTTTTTTGGTCTTGCCAATCTGGCCAAAACACTGGAACCCCAACATAATGGCGACTCCATTGGGGAAAAAGACCAGTTAGCTTAGATTGGCATTTAATTGCTGATGGTGGACAATAGCCTGTTTTGAACATCCAAATTGATCCACCTGGCGACTCCACACTCCATAACTCCTAGAAGACCAAATGACTCCACTGGTTGAAAAGATACAGTGACCTCTTTCTGATTTACAAACATGCTTCCACGCATACAGAGAAGATATGCCCCAATGAGTAGGGAGCATATCCCTGGATTCCCACACAAAATGCCCGAAGTAGATTGGTTAGAAAGCCTACCTACCTTTCAGGGTGAAAAAGTTGAAGACCCCTTGTTACATCTCATTAAGTTTCATATACATGTGTGGAAATTCAAAGTTGAATGGCATGAAGACTGCCTGATGAAAATGTTCATGGCAACGTTAGAAGGAAAAGCTAGGAATTGGTATGAATGGTTAGAACCCAAAAGTTTGTTTTCTTTAAAGGATATGCACCAAGTATTTTACAAGAATTATAAAGGAAACTCTCCATCCTTATCATGGGATTGTTGTGATCAATCTCAAAACATCATACAACACTTGTTAGACATTGATGAGGATTTGGTTAATATGCATCCTGAATATCTCTTAACGTCCATTCAAGAATTTCATATGCATCCTAGCTAACACAAGAACATGGATGAATTAGCTGAGGAAGAAAACAGTCAAAAGACTAGGGACATTCCTCAAGATGTTCCTGAAAACTCAGATGCTGAATCATCAGCGCTTGTAGTTGAGGCTTCAGATGACATTTTGCCTCAAACCCAATCTTCAAAAGAAACGGAGAGCTGCTGCACTTCTGCGCAAAGGAACACAAGACCATCTTCTCCTTTGACAGAAGAAGAAATAGATCAGATCATCAATAGATAGCCAGCCTCTGAAATTTTTTGCAGAACAAACATTCTTGCCCATTCATCTGATGAGTTTTGTTGTACAGAGTTGGAAAGCTCACAGGTAAATCAGAGTGGAGAAACATCAGCTGAGAATCCAGTTTGTCTAACTGGTAGCATTACTTACATTCATGATTCTCCTATTTTTGACCTATTTGATGATGATGTTTCCCAAACAGTAGTAGATCTTTTAGAGCCATCATTAACCGATTTGTGGGAGGAGAATTAGTTCCATCAGCTTCAAGGAAGTAATAAGCCAAGTCAGCCTATCTATGATACTGACGAAGAAAGCTTTAAAAGTGCAGAAGAGGGTGAAGGGTCCCTATACCTTTGCTTCACTTCGTTACAAGACATCAGTAGCAATTTGCATATGATTGGAGATCAGCAGCCTTTCATCTCAGAAGATGAAAAGGAAAATGAAGAAGAGATTTTTGAGTAGATTGAAATTAAGGGGCTTTCTCTTGAAAAGGAGGAAGCAAAGGAACATACCCCTGCTCAAGAATACATTGATATTTTTACAGAGCTCAGCCCACCAGATCAGAACATCTCGGAGCTCCAAGAGGATAGCACTGCCATATATGATGAGTCCTCCGGTTCAGAAAATGAAGAAGATATGGTAGACTCTCTTTCTCAAGAGAGTCTTGTTCCTGATCCAGTGGAAGAGGAAGAGATCCTGGTTGAAGCTTGCTTGCCAAATATTCACAGCCAGGTATCTTTTCATGATCCTTATGCTCATTTCCTGCAAACATTTGAGGAAGGATTAAAGGTATTTTTGAGCAGCATTTTGTAGACAGAAAGAATTTTTTTTAAAGCTGCTATTGTGGAACAAAAAGAGTGGGAGCAACCCTGCCTATCCAGCCTGCTCAAGGAGTTGAGCAAGAACGTCCAGTCATGGGATCACCTGATGGACCGGTCGCATTGGAAGAGAATGTTTGTAAGCTAGACTTGTAAATATTCCTGTTAGAGTAGGGTAGGTAGGAAAAAGCTCAATAAATCTCAGTCTGTGAGCATTCAGTAAGTAGTTTTAAATTTCTGCAAAAGTCTTTAGGCCATGAGCAATTTTGTCTTTGTGTCGTGGTCCACAGCAAGCCAGACAGTCTAATCCTAGCTTGACTGTTTTCAATTTCTGTCTTAGAATGTAGGGAAGAAATCTGCTAGACAGTTTAATCCTAGCAGATATAGTTTAGGTAGAGAAAATATGGGACCAACAGTTTAATCTGGTCTCATGGAGAAATAAGGGTAGAAGTAGAATAGGTTTAGTTTTCCTTTTTTTAAAAATTGATGATGAAAAGGGTCTATAAGTCCAAATGCACCCAGAAGAAAAAATGTTAGGACTTAGTATGGGTAGGTAGTTGTTTGGGAGAGTATTACTGCTGATATGATGTCTTCATGGTTTGTGGCAGCTGATCCAAGAAAGAAAATGGATGTGTCAGGGATCAAGCATCTGGCCTACTCCAAAGATTTATTTTCTGAATTCTTGAATCTTCAAGAAGAAGCCATCCCCATGTGGAGCCACTGTTAGCCCCCTATGAATTTTTTGACAAGAAAATAGGGGGCTAAAATGTTTTTGAGCCTTCAAGGAATGCATTTCCTCTAAAAACACATCATCCTTGAAAGCCTTTGTGTGCCTTTGTCCTTTGGGAATCCTTCGCTGCTGTTCCCAGTTTAAAAGCCTCTCTGTTGTGAAGAAGAATGCCCAAAAGGCCTCCTTTTCCCTTTTTCATTTCCCTCTAAACCTATATTTTCTTCCCTTTTTACTCCTCTCTATTTTCCTAATTAACCCTCTAAATCATCTCCATTCCCCTTTTAACCCTACAAATACCCTTTGTTTGGCTTAAAAACCCCTTTATCCTCTCTATCGATTCCCTCTTTAGCCTTGAAACCCCTCCTTTTTGGCTAAAAAACCGACTTTTACTTTATAAACAGGCTAGCCCCCTTCGGCCCAGCCCTAACCACTTCCCCACCATGTAACCGAGCACTGGAACCAAGCGTTTAAGCTCTGTGCAGTTATTGCAATTGAAAGAGCAGGTGAGCGCATTTCCTTGGTCACTTCAAAAATCTTTGATGCAATTGACTTCCTCTTCTGTGTTCCCGCTGCGATACCAGCCATTGATCTTGAAAAGATCCGACGGTCTAGCGCTAATCGCAGCGTGCCCGTCTCCTCTCCCCTGTCACCCTACAATTACATGAGAGCCATCGATCTGTCTCCAGATCAGACGACGGTCGCGCAATCGCACCATCACAATCGCCCAATCCCGCATCATTGGTCCCCCTCGATTGATGATCCCCGATTGAATCTGAGCTGTCCGTCACATGCGATCCAATGGTCCAGATTTCATCATTCTCGCACATCGTAGCTGACTTTCTCCCGCCGATTTAATATTCGCCGTTGATCTTGTTCTAGATTGGATGGTTGGCGCTCAATTGCACCATCTCCAATCAAAAGTTCCCAAAAGTGTCACCCCTACCACCTTCCGATGTGATTTGATCGCAACCGTCCATCCCATCTGATCGGATGGCCCATATTCATTCTCCCACTAAGCCTTCATTTCCATTGTTCTGCCACCATTCCGCAAGCCTTCACAGCATGTCTTCCACCACCCCTGGTTTTATAATTGGTTTATTTCATTGATTGCAGGGTTTACAGAGTGGAAATTTCACTCTGCTGCCGTGATCACGGTCACTGTGTTTCAGAGTACAAAGGTGCCACTACAGTACCGGCAGAGTGTATCAGCAGTGAGGATTAAAGGGGTTTAAGCCTGTTATTGAATAATTAATGATTAACCCTGCGTTCAAAAGAAGGCGCAGTTGGAAGACTGAGCACACGAACAAAGTTACATCAGTGCATTAATATCAGCAGAGCACCTTTTCTCCAAAAGGACACCTTCCTACAGATGTCTCCATGCCTCCTTGAGCCCTTCAATATTAGTTCACTGACAGAAGCTTCTTTAAGACTGTCAGACAACAGTTATGGAGGTATGGAGAGGCCTATAGACCCTTCGATCCAGGTCACTCATCCCAGAAGGCAGCGCAGAGTTCTAAACAGCCAGGAAGACTTCAAGAACACATCTGAGGTCAATATCGACCTGATAGAGATCTCTGAACCAGACTACAGAGTACACACTGTCAACGTAGAAACATTAAGTAGTATGGGCGTGAACGCTTCCGCATTCTGTCTTAATGAATCAAATTAATGAACATCTACTCCCGCTATCACTTATTCTCCTATAAGAATCCCCAAGAACATATTGTAAAGGTTGTTGTTCAGTTATTGCTGTTGTAGTTGTAAAGATTCATTTCGATTGTTAGAAAAGTCTTGGGAGGGAGTAGCAGAGTAGTTTGTAATGTAGTAGGTTGGGAGGAGAAAGTTGGGATTGTGTTAGCCATTGAGCTCAGTGTATGTGACTGGTTTTGCATCAATTAATCAAGGAATTTCATAGGATCCTGGTCTATTACTACGGGTGATGTTTCCTTGTCTTATTTCATTTTTATCATACTGTTCATATTTCTACGATAATAATCAGTAAATCAGGCTTAGCATATACCCTCGCATGGTACCATAATGCCCACTGCTCTTCTTACCTTGGATGTTTTCTGCTGATTGTGAATCTAAGAGTAAATTCATGTAATTTAACCAATGTAGTAGCTGTTTTCACTGCTAGCTGATGTGTGAATTCGAGGTTTGCTGCTTGGATGTTCTTGTTGGTGTCAAAGAAGGGAAGGTTAAAAGTCCTTCTCCGATCTATAGACCCTAGCTCTGTGTTAAATCTTATCTCTGTTTTCCGTTGGAGCATGCTAAAGCAGGCCTATAGTTAAATGACCTCTGGTCTTATCTTCAAGTTGCCCTTTGTGTCCTCATTGAAAGCTGCCTTTGAGTATGTCAAAGTAGGTCTGGATTTAAATGACATCTGACCTGATCTCCAGACAGAAATATGGTTTCTTTCCTTCTTTCACCTTCACTCCTTAATGTTCCATTCCACCATCTATCTAAAAGATCCCTTAGTATAGATGACTTGCCCTCTGAAAGCCTTGGCTAGTTGTTTGCAAGTAATACCCTTTCATGACTCCATAGCCCAATGGATGGCACATTCCCGACTCATTCTCTTTTGCCGAAACGTCCTACTGCTTTGCTCCTTCTTTCCCATTTACCTTCTCAGTTAATGATCTCATGACCCAACCGATAACTGAACCAATCATTGTAAAACCCCCTCTGTGCTTCATAGCTAGCCTAATACCTCGTTTTGAGCTTCAAGGATGTATCATTCTTTTGCTTTATTGGAGAGATCCCTCTCCAGGTCCAGGAGGGCTAGATCCTAGGGCCCCAAAGTGGTTATGATGTTGTCCGGTCTTTTGGTCTTGCCAATTTGGCCAAAACACTGGAACCCCAAAAGCTACCTCACCTCTCCCTCATACAAGCTTCCTCTAAACAAAAACACATCAGCAATACATGGAAGCATGATACAATAAAAACAAGTTGCCAAATGACAACCGGGGAGTGAATCTTGGTCCCTCTCATGGAACTAGTGCAGTGCACCCTTGGCCTGCATCAAAATAAGAATCAAAAAGTAATTTACCAGCCACTTGTTTGCTGCCATAGTCATCTCATAAGATGAATACTTGAAATTACAGTATGGTGTCATTGGTGCACACCAAGAGACATATGGCTTCCCCCATAGCTCATCAAAAAGATAGCCAAAATCAATGCTATAAGTGGTTGCAAGTACATCATCATATAATATGAAAGAAGAAGAAACTCTTCTTGATACATCATGCTGCTCAAATAAGGGAAAGAAGTACAATACAAAATGTGAAATTATACCTCCTCCATCATGTACTTGAGGTCTTGAGCTGAAATGGCTCAACTAGAAATTCTTCCTCACTCTCAATGAGTAGGAAGGTGGCTGTGACATCCTCTCTATCACCATCCGGGCTATGCATCTCTCCATATGATGATATATGTCATGCTGGATGCCCTCCCAAGTGAACTCCTCCATCAACTGGAAATATGCATCAAAGTGCATAGAAGAGAAGTCCTCATGTGTTGCATGTAGCAACTTCTCCTTGAGACTAGAAGATATAGTCAAGAAGATTCTGCCATAGGAATAGATGACCACATCATCCACCATGTATCTGTCATTTCCATCCGGGTCATCAAGAATCATGCATGCACCAAGATCCTTGGAGTAATCTACTAAAAGCTGAGACCTCCAATAAGGATCAATCCTCCTCAGTGATAGCATTGGTGATCTGGCATGTGAAGCTCCACTCATGTTGCTTCCTGCTACTTTGACATCCCCCATGCCAAATTTCTCCTCAAAAATATTCACCTCTCCAAAATCCAAGAGGGGTGAGCCCAAAGACAAGACATCTCTCATCAACTGAAGATCGGGTGGCCTCCCAGGTGGAATGCCTCCATGAAGTGAGACATCAATGTCAAGAGTAGACTGCATATGTGATTGGGAAACTTTGCCCCTGCCCTGACTGCACAAATCAGTCTGCCTCTTTCTTGCATTGGCTCTCTGAAATAGAGAAGGTTGTGTGCTCCTCATCAACTAATGCTGCTCTTCCTCCCTCTCCCCTTCTTCCAGCTGCAATGTTGCACAATCATGCTGCTCATTGATTGTGCTTGGACCTTTATGTATGAGATCCTGGGGAAATTCTTGCAAAGGCACAAGAATCCCTCCTATTGGAGCATGTGCTCCTCCTTCCTCTGCATGAGGCACTGGATGTGCTCTAGATGTGACAACGCTGTTGCCCTCTTCTTCATCAATGTGTGTGGGAAACATCTCAACCAATGGATCCCTTTGTGAAAAAGTGACCCCCATGCCCTCTTGTCCAAGAATATGAACTGGAAGTGTTGCTTCAGGCAATGTTTAATGCAAGACATCAGCTCCTACCATGGTTTTCTAAAATGGAGTTTCCCCCATCACATGCAAGGGTTTTGTTTTCTCAATTTTTCCTTGCTCATGTGTCTTAGGAAGTTTTTCACCAAACCTCTCCATCAATGTTCTTATGAATCTTGCAAAAGAGAAAGTATTGGCATTCTTTAAGGAACAAGATTTCAAAATCCACCATGCATGAGCCTTACCTCTGAAATGCAGCGCTACAACTCTAATAGCTTCATCTTCGGAAATATGGTGCAGTTGCAAATAGGAGTTTAGCTCCTTCACCCAAGCTGCAACTGAACATGTAGGTGATCTGGCAAAAGTAGATAGGAGAAATCTATTTGCATCCTGCTGCTGGCTCTTCTCCATCTGGAACTTGCAAAACTCTTGGAAATCAGTATGATCTCTAAACCTCTCAGTTTGAGATTCATACTCTCGCAACAAATCACGAAGAGTCATTCTCTTAGGCATTCTTCCTCCTCCCATCCATCTCAGGATAGCTCTGGGCATTTGAATGCACTATGCATCATGGAGTGCAACTGCATGCTCACACTCACCATGTGAAAATCTATATTTAGCTCTAGAATCAATGTCATTTGGAGATCCCATCTCCAATCTCCACTTTTTCAGCTCTCCTTGAAAGCTCTTCATAGATTTTGGAAGAAGCTTTGTGAGCTTGTCTTCCTTTTTTTCTACACATACTGAAGCTTTCTAGCTTCTGTCCATCTCTCCTTCTTCTGATAGCACTGGAAATTTTCCCTTTTTAGGAATATCGAAATTATATTCCAGAGATTGATTGCAGGGGCATTTACTGGATATGTCACCTTTGTAAAAAGGATGAGATCCAGAGGCTACCTGGCCATCTGTAGGCTCTGTCTATAGAGTTTGAAATATTTCCCCCTTCATGGATTTAGTACTTTGGCTTGAAGCCATAGGCTGAGCCAAAGATCATGCTCTGATACCACTGTAACATTCTTTTTTCAGGATTTCTCATAAAACATGCATGAAAAATGCTCTTCCAGCAACATATGAAACAAAATACTGAAATTGACTCTTGAATCCCATAAAATAATCAATATTCAATGCAAATCCAAGAATAGAGCTGAAAAAAATCAAACTAGGTGGGCTAAACAGACCTCCCACACTAGTGTAGCCAAAACTAGTGAAAAACCCCAAGACTGCAAAATGCCGGAGTAGCTGCTCAAGGGACTGTGCAGTCTAAGAGATGGTTTATGCATGAAATGATAAGAGAACAATATATATACTCATTTATTGACAAATAATGCTAAAGAACAGAGATCTAAGCTCCCTTTACAAAATACAAAAGAAACCGGCAAGGGTTTCTTGTCAAACACTCTATATATAAAATGTGATATTCAGAAAATGACTGAATAATCACTACAACACTGAAGAAAATGAGTGAAATAGGCTGAAATATTTTTGATCTGATGTAGAACCCTCAAGGGCTTCCTCCCATGAAAGGATGAACCTCTCAATCACAAGGAAACTCAGCAATGGAGCCACCAAACCATGCAATAAGTCATGCCTCCTGAAAAACACACTCCCTAGTAGAAAAAACGCTGGGAGGGTGAGAGAAATGTGTGGTCTGATACCAAAGATCTGAAATAAGCTCTGGATCTCTCCAATCAGATCTCTCAAGTGAAGGAAACCTTCCTCCAATGAGAAACTAGCTCAGAAGCCGGGATTCCAATCCCTTCCACTCTTGCACCCAACAACACTGCACAATCTCTGGAAAAGCTGTGATGATGAAGATGGCTGAAGCTTGGCCTAAAAACCTGATGTGGAATGATGAATACAAACTCTCCCAATGAGCTCCTCAAAGGAAAGAGGTAAGATTCCCGCCCGGGAACACCTAGTGCTAAACAACACTGCAACTTGCTAAGCAGCAAGCAACAACAATTCTTGGAAGCCAAGAATGATAATAATCTTCAACATGATGAACAATGCTGCCATCCTCTTCCTTATATCATAAGTGAGTTTGCTTGCCCTTGGCCCCACTCACTTAGGATGCTTCTAACCTGTTAGCGCTTGAATTGGACCCCAAGCTGAAAAGGGCAAAACAGGGTAACAACTAAACCACGCTTAGCCTTGTAGCTAGCCCTACAAGGACAGGAGAGGGCTCTCTCCGTAAAGATAGATATTCAATAAAGTGCAATAATGATTTGATATTAGGCTAGATAAAATGATGGGAAAAAGGTTTTAATAAAATGAATTTAATTTCAGGGATGTGTGGGATGAAATAGGATAGTATAAAACTGGGAATTAAATCAAGACACAGGGTATTTCATGGGGCATGGTAGGCAGGAAATTTTAGCAATTAAAGTTTAATAAGAATGGGATGGAAATAATGGTGAGGAGCTGAAAAGGGCACAATAAATGGATCCTTTTCAAACAGAATAAAAACACAGAGTATGAATGATTTCCCAAGGTAGAGCATATAAAATGGATTCTACCTTTCTATCTTGAAATCATTCAAAAGGAAATGTTTATGGATGAGAGGTGAAACATAACAATTTACATATGAAACAAAGGAGAGAAACAAATGCTAAATCTCATACCACATGGATCCCACAAATCAGAGCTGCATCTCTTATTAATCCCTATCAAGTTGTACAATGAAGTGCAGAGCGTTTTCCACACTATTCCCCTACTGCTAATTTATAGACTGCTTTACAAATGATTTACAATTACACTAAATACACCAGATTTGTGGGAACATAGATCCACCAAAAGAGGAGCTGTTTTAACAGCTGAAGAACTGAAAACTAATCATAGAAAAGAAATCCAACAATCTGCCCTAAAGAAGGAACAATATTACATTTGATTATTTGGACAGATTTTCACAATTATGCCGTTGAATGATAAATAGGTGATTTGAAGAGAAAATCCCTATTTCTTTGCTGCTGTAGGAATCTCTGTCCTATTTAAGCTCTCGGCCATCTGACTATCGCTTTCCATTATTTATTTGAAGAAACCGACCTTTATAAAATGCTGTTGGAAATAAAATAGAATGAAATTACATGCCTTTGTGAAGGGAAAAATTAATTTTTTGAATGGGAAAAGGGAAGGAAAGGAGGCGGGACCCACATCACAATCGAAATCGGGATGAATGGGAAAAGGGATGATACAATCGATAATAAACCCTTGAAAATATACATTTGCGACGACGCCGTCGGAATCGAAATCAGAGCAGGACAGGGAGCATATGTATGAGGGAGAACCTCCGATGCGTTTAGCATAGGCCCGATGGGTAATTAACAATAGAGCAGGGAAATCCTTTGTAAATCAAAATAAAATGAAATTTAATATTTGTAAAAATTTTAATAAATGATATATTATTCACCGAGATTCTCCTAATCACACACTATTTTAACTTCATGCACAATACAGAATCTCTTCCACCACTGATCATTAATTGCGGAAATAAAAACAATCGCATGCGCACATTAAAACCATAAACAATCACACATATGAACACAATATTTTATGGGAAAGCTTAAAGCTGAAAACCCCCAACTATCTGTATATTATATGTCATAGAGATCATGTAGCAATCATTATACAAAGCTCCTCACAAAGCTCTCAGTACAATCTCCAATTGCTACACACTAATCAAGCCCGATCTAGCAAATCACATGCTCTAATCTCTGCCACCTAATAGCCTTCCTCTACTGCGCAATCACTGTAGAAGAATGGCTCTGAATGAACTCGAATTAGTCCAGCCTTGACTACGCAATCCTCATTGGCATCTCCAATCACTGGTTGTTGCAAAACATGCAACAGTATAGTCACAACTGATAGTCACACTGCTCTTTCACCTACCTCTTCACTGGTCTCCACTGAAACTGTCCATGCACTATAGTTAACTGATGTATTCTTTAGTTGATTAATGAGTTAATAATTAGTGAATTAATTAATAATTAATTCACACCACTCTCACTAGTGTATCAATCAGTTAGACTAGATAGAACTAGCTCAATTATTTTTAACTCAGTTAAACTGAACACAACTCCATCAACTACCTCAATAACTCCACCAAACTCTGTCACATGAGTTCTAACTAAAGTATCCATGCAATAGCTCCACTTAACCCTCAGGAATAACGTAATTCCTTTTGTCAGCTCCTGTGCCACATCTGTGCACTTAATTGAAGTGCTCCAAGAGAATAAGATAATGTTTATAGTCCAAATATTATTAAGAGCTAATAATATTCAACATATCTATTTTTAGACTGGCTATCTAAAAATAGATTCTGCCCAATATGTCTAAAAATAGAAGTCCATATATTTTTCCAACTTGACCAACCATCCACAAATAGCATCCTGCAACTCATAGAATATGATTGACATGTCTAAAAATCGACATAGTCTAAAAATAGACTTGCGCCAAAAATAGCCTATGGGCCCACTTAGTGAAGGCGACTCTTTTCACTAAGCTCATCATCTTGTTGCAATATCAACAATATTTACAAAGGAAAATGGCCATTTGAATGTGAAAAGGCAGATGGTAATATGGTGGGACTAGGTCAATGAATCGCAATCGGAATTGGGATCGGGAGCGGGGCCAAATATATTATACAATGAAACTTTGCCGATGCGATTTGAAAAGAGGCGATGGGAAAATACTTTACATAAAACGATATAAAACATGTTTTAAAATGTATAAAGGGAAATGAGCTTTTATAAATGAGTGGAGGATTATGGTGGGCCCGAGGGTCAATCGGGATAGGAAGCTCAGGGAGGAGGGAACAGTTTTATGATGTGCCGATTGGGATGATCCGATTGGCTGTGGGCCGTCGGATCGGAAGATTAGATCAACGGCGGAGGGATGGTCAGAGGTATGTCAATCGGGAGGAAGGATTCAAAAGCGCTGATCGAGTCTAGACCATCCGATCGGATGGGCAGATCGACGGCCAGAATAACATCGAGCGGAGTCAATCGGGGGACAGGCCATCGGGCTTTCAATCGCATCGGAGCTTTTGTTAAGAGGAGGGCCAATCGGGGCGCACATCTCGAATGTTGCGATGCGATCGGGGAAATGAAAGGATCGGCAGAAGACTTTACAATACAAAAATTTAAACTTTATATGATATAAAGTTTAAAAGGGTCATGACGAGGAAGTGGTTTGGAACGAGATTTTATAATAACAACATTTAAATGTTATTATAAAGTTTTAATGGGATATGGAGGGGAAGTGGTTAATCGCATATGTAATTTAAATAAATTTATAATGTGATTTTATAATCGGAGGGAGGAAAAAGGGATTTTATAAGGAAAATTTAAAACTTTAAACATAAAGTTTAACGGAAAAATGGAAAAAAAGGGAAGGTTAGGGAAGTAGGGGACTTTTTACTTCACTTAGGCATAAATTTCAATCCAGAAGTCAGTTTTGAGAGTGTAGTATACCGTTGGAAAGATATTTTTGGGCTCTTTGTGATGGATCTACTTGGAAATGATTTGACGCTAAACATACTACAGAAAACTTCTCAGAAGGCATGATGATGACTTTGTGGAGATGGCAGCTTTTGAATTGCGACTTATTACATATGATGATGTAAAATTACATAATGAATGATAATAAAGGAAAAATATCATGTTTTCACCTCAAAACATGGTTTTGGGGTAAAAATTACATCAAGCTGAATAAAATGTCTCTTTGATCTTCCAGGTGCTATTGACTTTGAATTTATTGACTTCCTCATGACCTTGTTGATATTGATTGACACTTGACTCATTGATTTGACCATGGTGAGACCCTAGAAACTAATGAGACCCATCCTATGACCTAATGACATGATTTTGATGGTGAAAATGACTCATGAATAAATACCATAGAAAGGAGAATCAACAAGTTTCACATGAGGGAAAACTGATGAGGAATTACTACGATCAATGAATCCATGACCTAGCGCAATGGTGAAATTTATTGGTATGGGACTCTTAATATGAAATGCAAATGAAAAATTTTGATCACTGATGGTAGTATGACTAAACTGACACTAACATTGGCTCCAATGGGGATGGTAGCTCCGTGGAGGTGCCAAGAACACCATAGACCAAGTAGCCTTATCCATTTGGGCATGGAGTCAAAAACAATAAAAACTGACACAATGCGAACTGACTCATGACTCAAGACTAAGACTGACAACTGAAATAAAACCAAACCATACACATATCATCCAAGTTTTATAGCCTTCACCTCAGGCCCCAAACTTAAATTACTGTGTACTTGAACTTTAATAAAAAATAACATGGTATATACAATGATGATGACATAGATTTTGATCCATTGTCTTCAACAATGGTAGTGCTTCAAAAGCCTACCATTTACTGCTCCTCCAGGGTAATCTTGGCCATCCATTTCTGAAATCAAGAAGGAATTCTATCCTCTGTATGCTGAAATCCTGAATGGTCCTTTCCACACGTTGTCAAACTTACCGTGCTTGCCTTTGTCCTCATTCCTTGCATCCCATCTCAACACTACATCATCTAGTTGAAACTTTTCTTCTTTGGTCTTCATGTCATAGATCTTCTTTATCTTCTCCTGCAACTGAACAATGTTCTGTGACACTTCCTCTCTTGTTTGCTGAAGATGGATCATCTAATTGATCCTTCACTGATTGTCATCATCTTCGCTGCCAACTTCTTGCAATAATCCCGGGACTGTAAGAGATATAGGAAAGACAACATCAGTTCCATAAACTAATTCAAAAGGTGACATACCTATTGACTTATTACTGCTCACTCTTTCTGCCCATAATGCGTTGATGAGCTTGCGATGCCAGTTTCTTTTGTTTGCCTCTAGCATTTTCTTAATTATGTTTATCAGTGATTTGTTTGAGGACTCTGCCAAGTCGTTGCCTTATGGATAATACGCCATTGAATGGCCCAGCGCGATATTATATTTTTCACAGAAATCGACCATCTTCTTGGATCGGAATGCTGCTGCGTTATCTATTAAAATTTTACACGGGTAGCCAAAACGAGATAAAATATTCGATTCAAGGAATTGAATAATTACCATGTCAGTTGCTTGCATGGATGGGATGGCCTCGATCCATTTCATAAAGTAATCTGTCCCTGTCAATATCCATCGGTGCTGTGCTGAGGATGCGGGATGTATTTCTCCTATGAAATAGAGCCCCCACTGCTGAAAGGGAGCGTTCACTGAAACTGGTTTTAAAGGAAGTGGAAGCAATTTCTTCTTCCCTTGGAAAATTTGGCATTCATGACAATTCATCACTATTTTATATAAATCAGAAAATAATGTGGGCCAATAATACCCTGCTCTCAATAGCTTGTTAGCTGTAGCCTTCCAAAACAAGTGACCCCCACAATTGCCTTTGTGGAAATCATGCATTACTTTCTGAGCTTCTTCTTCAACCAAACAATTGAGCATAACACCTCCTAGATCTAACCAATACAGAGCATTGTTTAAAATACAATATTTAGCAGATTTAAGTTTCAAAGATCTACCTTTACTCTTAGACATGCCTGTAGGCGGTGATAGATGCTGAAGGAAATGAACAATATCTAAATACCATGGATATTGTAGAAAAACATCTGAAATTAGAATGAGCAAACCTTCATCTTCATCCTCTGATACTGTTGTAATAAAGTTTATATCTAGGGCACGCAGATTTGATTGGGCCATCAATTTTTCCAAGCCTTGGCCTTTGATCAACTTCGTGGGCTTGATTTCCAAATCATACACCAACATAGCGGCTATCCATTTACCTCTTAAACCTTCTGGATCAGTTTTCATTAAGACATCCTTCACTGCTGTGTTAGGGACATATGCTACAGTATGTGAATTGAAAATATAGATCCTAAAATCCTTCAATGCCTTGATAAGAGCCAATGCATGTTTTTCAATAATATTATACCTTAAAGTAGCATCTCTAATAGTTCTACTGAAAAAGGCAATTGGATTTTCTACCTGATCTCTCTTTTGCATTAAAACAACAACCATAGTATGCTCCAAGGCAAATGAAAAAATGATTAAATCTTGAGTATAGTCGAGACTAATAAAAAATGGGGCATTAGACAAAGCAAACTTTACTAAATTGAATGACTTGATAGTTTCTGCACTCCACTTAACAGTGCTATCCTTCTTCAATATATTGGTCATTTCTCTTAGATGTTTAGCCAGATTAGGTATAAACCGGTGCAAAAAGTTCATCTTACCATTAAAGGCCTAAATCTCCTTTTTGTTTCGTGAAAGATCTATGAGCTGAATTTCCTCCACTCTAGCTGGATCGATGCGGATACCATCTTTAGAGATGATATGCCCGAGCAGCTTGCCTTCATCCATGGCAAAAAGACTCTTCTTGGGATTGAGAGAAATCCCAAATTTTCTGCATCGCTAAAAAACAACTCTCAAATGATGCAAATGCTCATCATCTGAACCTAAAAACACTGTCAAATCATCCAAATAAACAACAAGAAAATAATATTTTTCTTTTGCAAAAGCAATGTCCATTGCACGCTGAAAAGTAGCTCCAGCTTTCTTCAGTCCGAATGGCATCTTAGCATACTAGAATGTTCCCCAGGGTGTTGTGAAGGCATTTTTATCTTGGTCCTTCTCATGCAACAAGATTTGGTTGTAGCCTAAGTAGCCATCAAGTAGTGACATCCTAGATGCTCCAACTACTCTCTGCAGAATATGGTCCATTTTCGGAAGTGGATAACTATCCTTTAAAGATGCCTTATTCAAATTCCGAAAATCTATACACAATCTTATCTCTCCAGTCTTCTTCGCACCGGGACCAAATTTGAAATCCAGTCAGAAAATATAATGGGAACTATGATACCTACTTTGTACAACATGTTTACCTCTTTTTCAATGGATGGTAGCAGCTTCGAATTGATTCTTCTAAGCTTTTTTTTGAATTGATTTTGATCCAACTTGATAGGAATAGTATGCTAGATTATGTTCTTATCATACACTTTCAAATCTGAATAATCCCATTCAAACACATCAGAAAATTCAGAAAGTAGTTTAACATACTTCTCCTTTACCTCAGGGGATAATTCCTTTGATAGCTTCACAAACTTGGGCTTGTCAGGTGTTCCAAGATTCACATCTTCAACTCCTTTCTCAGTGGGCACCAAGCTTGGCTTTTTTGCAACATCATCCTGATCAAAAAGCTCCTCTAGAGGTATGAGACCTCTAGGAATTACATTATCCTTTAGCTGCAATATGTCCATCTGGTTTGCTTCCAACTCCTGATCATCAACCTCATACTCACCTTCTATTGGAGTGTCTTTGAATTTTCCATCACCCTGCAAAAATGCATTAATCTCATTATCATCCCAAAATACTTGCCAATACCTTAAATTGTCTGGAACAACAAGCCTATGTTTGACATAGATCTCAAACTTATTGCTAGAGTTCATCGAAATCTTCAAGTTGTTGGCAGTAGTGGCAAGAGAATCAGCAATGAGATTCTGCATCCTGGGTATTGTTATCAAAGTGTACTCAGGGAATGTCTTTAAGATATCCAGGACTACATTTCCGTATGCCCTCAATCTCGGATGCTTTGCTTGGTATTCTCCTTTCACCTATTTGATTATCAGCTTGGAGTCGCCATACACAGAAATCCTCTTTGCATTCAGCTTCTTCAAAATTTTGAGACCTGTAATCAAAGCCTCATACTCCACTTCATTGTTAGAGCAATCAAAAGCCAACTTATAAGCACATACCCTAACATTGCTGGGAACCTTTTCAGGCTGGAAAATAGGGCTCCTAATCCATATTCCAATACCAGCTCCATCCTTACCAACAGCTCCATCAAAATCCATGCTCCACAGGCCTTCTTCTTCTTCTTGTAGATGCTGGAATTTTGTTTCTTTCTCTTCTTTACCTTGGCTGATTTCTGGCTGTTCACTGTCTTTTTGCTGCTGGCAGGAAGGAGACTCAAAAGTACTTGCTTCTTTATCTTTTTCCTGTTTGAGGACTTCTCTGAAATTCTCTGAAATCTCAGGTATTTCATCTACTTGTACCAATTGAACATTCTCATCATTTAAACCACCATCAGAATACAAGATAAAGGACTCTAAATCATGTGGACAGCATTAATGGGATGGTTTACTGGCTTCTCTTTGCTAGTAATCATATATTTCATTTTCTTTTCCCTATATAGCTTCCTCAACTATCCAAATACAGGGATAGTGGCATAAGAGAAGTCAAGCTGCATGGTTCCCTTGAGTTTTTCACCCCAAGACCTAGATAGAAGCATTCCAAACCTTGGTGGGACATTAGCAACAACAACATCCATCAAGACATTCTTTGCTGGGATTTGATCTAAAGACACTACCAAATATTTGATTAGACCAATACAGTGGACCCTACTTGAGTCAAAGGAATACAAATCATGGTATTTTCGAGTAATATCAAGGCCTAAATTTTCCATGATGGCTTTAGGCATCAAATTATGTGAGGCTCCAGAGTCCAACATAGCATTATGCAAGATAAACTCATGTACTCTAAGACTCAGGTAAAAGGGAGGGACTTCATTTTCTTCAGATTCTTCTGTGGCTGGACCAAAGATGAGTTCTGGAAAGTCATATTCTACATTCACCATATCATAAACAGAGTCTATTTGCAAGATTCTAGACACTTGACCCTTATATGCACTATTCTTCACCAACTCTGTAAGGGGCATAAACACTTTCAGCTTAGAAATTTCATTTTCTAAATTAAAAGAAGGAGATTTTTCTACCTCTTTAACTGGAGGATCTTTCTTCTCTATTTTCTCCGTTACTGTGCTCTGCTGATTCTTTTCGTTTGGACTATTATTCGCTGAAGGTGCTTTGCTGGAGGAAGGGTCGGCCAGATCTTTTCCTTTATTCTGCGAATCACTCTTCATTTGAAGCTCTTTTCTCTTTTGAATGGGACTGATCGGAACATCTATGTTCCTCAAAGAATATTTTTGTTGGGCCGATAGAGCGTTCATGTACCCTCTCTGGTAGTCATTGGACTCTTTTTCTAATACAACGTCATTGGCCAAGATGAAATCTTCGTCTTTTTGAGTATCTAGAGTCGCCATGTATTCTTCTTCTACTGTGAGGAGGATAGGGGCACTATCAGTAGTGAAAAAGTGTTTGGCCTCAATCAGAGGATCATCATCATTTGAGTCTGTCCCTTGTACATAGTTTTGCTGCAATGGTGTTTTAATCTGCTGCTGTGGTGGCGCTGCTTGGTCCTGCATTCTTTGCTCTCTCTGTTTAATTCTAAATTGTGGCTTCTGCCCTTTGAAATTTGGATTTCTTATTTGAGGCTCAAGTCTATCTGTAATGGTTAATCGATCAACCATTTTTTCCACCGTTCGAATCAAAGTGTCCATTTTGCTGTCTGAAGGAGAGGCTTCCTCTTTCACCGTGACTCTCTTTTCCGCTCTGGCTCGAGCTCTTTTAGCCATCAGATTCACTTCAATGCTTACTGCTATCTTCTGCATGTCTTCAAGCGAGGAAGGATCTCTTTCTCGCAGCTGATATGCCATATCGGCATCAAAACCATCTGGAAATTTCAGTAATGCTAATCCCACAGGAGGTTTTAGGTTAGCTGGAATAGCATTATATACAACATTGAATCTTAAACAATACTCCTGCACAGTTTCACCCACATTTCTCTTAATATTTTCATACTCATACAAAATATGGAGTGGGTTCTTTTTTACCTCCCATTGGTCCAAGAACTGTGTGTGCAACTCCTGCAAAGTGTGAATTGAGCCTACTGGTAAGGCTCTGAACCATTTCCTAACTTCACCTCCAAAGCTCTGAACAAACAACCTGGTAGTTACATTCTCTGCTTCCACCTCATGTAGATCAAAAAAGTCATTCATCTTATCAAGAAGCTACTGGGCTGTAATGCTCTGAGTGGCATCAAAAATAGGAATTTTACTTTGATAATTAGCAGGCATATCATTCAGGACCTGAGGTAAAACCAGGGGTGCATACCGGGCAGCCATAACTCTGGGTGGATTTACAATAGTGTTTGCATTACTGGGATTTAAGGGAGGTGTTGATGGAGGAGATGATAACTGGGAATTGACAGGACAGAATGCTGATGAATTAGGAGGAGGTCATTCTGTACCTGATGATTCTGAAGGCTCGGGAATATTAGTTACAGTGATAGATGACTGAGGAGAATTCAGAATATAATCATCAATTGAGGAATTTTCCCTTTGCACTTCAATATCTACAAGGAATTCTAGATCTAAAACTGTATCATGAATGTAAATTTCAGACTTATTTCTAAACAAAGAAAGCTCAAAATTCTCATCAAAAGAAATATCTTCTACAAAAAACCACTCACTAGGCCAAGTATGGGATCTGAAGATAGGTCTGGGACTTAATGATCCTTCTTGCCTTCTGACAATTCTTGGGATAAGATTTGGATTTTCAAACAGAGGGGGAGGATTTGGATCTGTATTAGCCCTTGTGTATCTTCTTGAAGCCAGTGTGTGTAAATTACTACTGTACAAAAATTCTATTTCAGACTAACAGACTCTAAAAATCATTTTTCTAGTACCAAGGAATTTACAAGGAAATTTTATTGGGGTGATCTGACCTTTATACTTTGATAACAGAAATATTATGGTTGTGAATAAGTGGCTATAGTTATGCTCTTTTCCAACAGCGCTTTAACAATGTTCGCTTCTCAAACAAATGTTTAAAGATTAACGTGACATAGGGGAACACGTTAAACACTTAAACAAACATTAGTCCAGTTGTAATGACAAAATTAATCAATGGCACGATCCTTTTAAACCTTTCGAACTTATATCATAGCACACACTTATGCTACCAGCATGACATATATTTGATTTCAGCAGGCGCCCACACATCCGTATTTCACCTTTTATGAATAAAATAAACATATAATAACATAAAACTGCTGGGTAGTACCTTGATTTATCACCCGTGCTTCTAGGCGCGCGATTGCCGTCAGATCAAAGGCGCTTCAGATCAAACGGTCCTCGTGGATATCGTGTTTTTTCCATGGCAGAAGTTTAACAGCTAAGAGTTGCACGAAATGGGTGGTTTTTGGGTGATGATGTGCCCAAAAATTACTGGATTGCGTTTTTTTGAAGTGGTTTTCCTCTAGGCCAAAAGCGGCGCGAAATGGGTGGTTTTGGTTTCCAAAACCTGCCAGTGGTAAATCAAACAGAGCTTTGACTTCAGGCTTTGATCATGGTTAAGCGCTTTAAATCCTTGCATTAATTAGGGCTAGGTCCCACTAATATTATTTCTCTGCCAGCAATAAAACTAAGCTTTTTACTTCAAACAAAGAGATTTGTAAAGAACTGTCGCGTTTTGTATGATCAAGGTTTAACCTTAGCCAAAGGTTTTAATACTGGTTATTCACACAGGGCCTGATTATGACCTTCTTTGAAAACATAATATAACACAGTCAATGAGCGCTAAGAATATAAGCTCGTAGACAGTCAGATCGGCTTCCCCAGCATGGTCGCCAGAGATGTTAGCACTCGAATTGGACCCCAGGTTGAAAAGGGAAAAACAGGGTAACAACTAAACAACGCTCAGCCTTGTAGCTAGCCCTACAAGGACAGGAGAGGGCTCTCTCCATAAAGATATATATTCAATAAAGTGCAATAATGATCTGATATTAGGCTAGATAAAATGATGGGAAAAGGTTTTAATATTATGAATTGAATTTCAGGGACGTGTGGGATGAAATAGGACAGTATAAAACTTGGAATTAAATCAGGACATAGGGTATTTCATGGGGAATGGTAGGCAGGAAATTTTAGCAATTAAAGTTTAATAAGAATGGGATGGAAAGACTAGTGAGGAGCTGAAAAGGGCACAATAAATGTATCCTTTTCAAACAGAAGAAAAACACAGAGTATGAATGGTTTCCCAAGGCAGAGCATATAAAATGGATTCTACCTTTCTATCTTGAAAGCATTCAAAAGGAATGTTTATGGATGAGAGGTGAAACGTAACAATTTACATATGAAACAAAGGAGAGAAACAAATGCTAAATCTCATACCACATGGATCCAACAAATCAAAACTGCATCTCTTATTAATACCTGTCAAACTATACAATGAGGTGCAGAGCGTTTTCCACACTATTCCCCTACTTCTGATTTACAGACTGCTTTACAAATGATTTACAATTACATTAAATACACCAGATTTGTGGGAACATAGGTCCACCAAAAGAGGAGCTGTTTTAATAGCTGAAGAACTAAAAACTAATCATAGAAAAGAAATCCAACAATCTGCCCTAAAGAAGGAACAATATTACATTTGATTATTTGGACAGATTTTCACAATTACGCTGTTGAATGATAAATAGGTGATTTGAAGAGAAAATCCCTATTTCTTTGCTGCTGTAGGAATCTCTGTCCTATTTAAGCTCTCGACCATCTGACTGTCACTTTCCATTATTTGTTTGAAGAAACTGACCTTTATAAAATGATGTTGGAAATAAAATAGAATGAAATTACATGCCTTTGTGAAGGGAAAAATTAATTTTTTGAATGGGAAAAGGGAAGGAAAGGAGGCGGGACCCGCATCACAATCGTAATCGAGATGAATGGGAAAAGGGATGATACAATATATAATAAAACTTTGAAAATACGCATTTGCGATGACGCCGTCGGAATCAAAATCGGAGTGGGACAGGGAGCATATGTATGAGGGAGAACCTCCGATGCATTTAGCATAGGCCCGATGGGTAATTAACAATAGAGTGGGGAAATCCTTTGTCAATCAAAATAAAATGAAATTTAATATTTAAAAAGGAAAATGTCCATTTGAATGTGAAAAGGTGGATATTAATATGGTGGGACCAGGTCAATGAATCACAGTCAGAATCAGGATCGGGAGCGGGGCCAAATATATTATACAATGAAACTTTGCTGATGCGATTTGAAAAGAGGCGATGGGAAAATACTTTACATAAAATGATATAAAACACATTTTAAAATTTACAAAGGGAAATGAGATTTTATAAATGAGCGGAGGATTATGGTGGGCTCGAGGGTCAATCGGGATCGGAAGCTCGGGGCGGAGGGAAGAGTTTTGTGATGTGACGATTGGGATGATCCGATTGGATGTGGGCCGTCGGATCGGAAGATTAGATCAACGACGGAGGGATGGTCGGAGGTATGTCAATTAGGAGGAAGGATTCGAAAGCGCCGATTGAGTCTGGACCATCCGATCGGATGGGACAATCGACGGCCAGAATAACATCGGGCGGAGTCAATCGGGGGACAGGCCATCGGGCTTTCAATCACATCGAAGCTTTTGTTAAGAGGAGGGCCAATCGGGGCGCACATCTTGAATGTTGTGATGCGATCGGGGAAAAGAAAGGATCGACGGAAAACTTTACAATACAAAACTTTAAACTTTATATGATATAAAGTTTAAAAGGGTCATGATGGGGAAGTGGTTTGGAATGGGATTTTATAATAACAACGTTTAAATGTTATTATAAATTTTTAATGGGATATGGAGGGGAAGTGGTTAATCGCATATGTAATTTAAATAAATTTATAATGCGATTTTATAATCGGAGGGAGAAAAAAGGGATTTTATAAGGAAAATATAAAACTTTAAACATAAAGTTTAAGGGAAAAATGGAAAAAAGGGGAAGGTTAAGGAAGTAGGGGACTTTTTACTTCACTTAGGCATAAATTTCAATCTAGAAGTCAGTTTTGAGAGTGTAGTATACCGTTGGAAATCTCTTTCTGGGCTCTTTGTGATGGATCTATTTGGAAGATGATTTGACGCTGAACATAGTGTAGAAAACTTCTCTGAAGGCAGGATGATGACTTTGTGGAGATGGCATCTTCTGAATTGTGACTTATTACATATGATGACGTAAAATTACATAATGAATGATAATAAAGGAAAAAATAATGTTTTCAACTCAAAACATGGTTTTGAGGTGAAAATTATATCAAGCTGAATAAAATATCTCTTTGATCTTCCAGGTGCTATTGACTTCCTCATGACCTTGTTGATATTTATTGACACTTGACTCATTGATTTGACCATGGTGAGACCCTAGAAACTAATGAGACCCATCCTATGACCTAATGACATGATTTTGATGGTGAAAGTGACTCATGACTAAAGACCATAGAAAGGAGAATCAACAAGTTTCACATGAGGGAAAACTGATGAGGAATTACTACCATCAATGAATCCATGACCTAGCGGAATGGTGAAATTTATTGGTATGGGACTCCTAATATGAAAATGAAAAAGAGAAATTTTGATCACTGATGCCAGTATGACTAAACTGACACTAACATAACCCAAACTATCTTTCCCTCCAAAATTGCATTTTCCAATCTAGGATTCCTCCTCCACTTAAACTACGCTGTTGACTTTAGTTAAAGCAGCTTCATTTTAACCTTGTTCACACATGGAGGTGTTTTATTTGGCTAGAAAGAGTGTCTCCTTTCACATTTGGAGTATTCTCATCCTCCTTAAGAGACTTATGGGCTTTTCTACCCATTTATTTGCCGGCTACAGCTGCTGCTAACTCTAATGTTCCATTTAGCTTGGAAGCTAAAATTTTGGAACATTACATTCTCCTCTTCCTGCCATTATAGATTCTTCAGAGCTAATATAAGGTTCAATCTGCAAGGTTAATTTCTTTTCCTCTAGTTCTTCTATTAATGGAATGTTGAAGAAAGGTTCTTCTTCTTCTTCTCCACTGGGTTCTAACTCTTCAGCTAAAATATGTTCCCCTGGAGAGGTGAAAAAGGTTACTCCTTCTATTGGAGATCTAGGATCTTCTTCCTCTAATACCGCCTCAGTGGATGAAGTAGGAGATTTTCCTAATTGGATTTCTGACCTTAGGACTTCAGGAAGTCTATGTCTAGTGAAGTATGGAATATGAGTTTGAGATGGTGGTGTATCACTGCATGGTCTATGTTATCACTCAGAAAAAGTGAAACATCATTTTACATAGTCTTAGGGGTTCATTTGTCAAAGATATGGTCATAGAGTTCATTTGTCATTACTTGGCAAAGGAAAAATTTTAATTTTTCTTATTAGCCTATCCTAAGGTCCAAACCCACCCCCATTCAAGCCTTTTCATGTCACATCAGTCATTATTTCCTGACATATTCCATTTCAAAAACTTGTAAATTCAGAAAAGTCACTTTAGCCAAGATTTCCTACTTTCGTAGCGAATTACACAGAAAAAACACAATTTTCCCTACGAAATTGCTAATACTTTCGTAGCGAAACTGCCCAGAAATACATTAAGTATGCTACGAAAAGAGGTATTCCTGTTTGTCTTTTCAAATCAGGTGCTAGGTGTCAGATAATGATTGGAAGTGTTAGATTGGGTGTTATTCGTGACAGTTAGGGTGAAGCCAAGGTACAATGGTCATGGCTGAGGTCATTATTACTGTTTTAAGCATACATGAGTCATGATTAACCCATGAGTTGTCATCTAAACTTTAAAATCTTTCCCAATTGAGTCTTGTGTCATTTTCCGCTCCATCTTTGCATGCTACTGAGTTCAAGAGAGCTGTTTCACCAAGCCAAGATGGTTGCTGGCATTTTCAAGCAATTGTAGGTGTCATTGATTGAGCAAGGAAGAAAAGGTATAAAAGCACCATGGCTGCAAAGAGAAAGACCAACAAAGGAGGCCACTGCCTCAGATATGAGCCATCAGACATGAATTTGTTGAATGAAGATCCAAATGCCTTAGAAGTTTTCAGAAGAACAGGGTGTTTGCAATTTTTCCAAAGATTGCAAAGATGCCATGTGCAGGTTTCTAAGGAGTTTCCCATCAATTTTAATGGGACAAATTCAAAGGTGGGGATGTTGAACCTTACAATAACACTAGAGACCATTGCAACAGTGACAAGAATTTCAAGAGGAGGAGAAAAATGGTTCAAAGGTTTCAAGTTCACTATGCAGGAATGTAAGGAATTTATCAAGCTAGAGCATAGTGAGATTGATCTCACAAATTCCATCCCAAGGAGCTACATGAAAGACAATTTCTCAAAGCTGCTACTAATCATTCAGAAATACTTCACTTGTGAAAGGAGGTAACACATGGTTTATTCATACCATTTCAGGCTTCTTCTACATTTTGTTGGTAAGAGGTCTCTTGATTTGCCTTTTTACTTATACAGAAGCTTAGCCAAATGTCAGATAAAGTTCAAGCTAAATCTGAAGGAAATGAAACCTCACTCTTTCATCATGGTTTTATCAAGTTGCTGGTATTAGAAGAGTTAAAAATATTAGGCAGAGATTGGTCATATTTTCTGTTTGTTAGTGGTTTTGAAGTGGATTCCATCACTCCTAAAAGAACTCATAAACCTAGAGGTATACCATCACCTACAGTGATAGATCAAAGTGAGCCTTTAGTGGTAGAGCAAAATGAACTAGTAAACATGGAAACAGAGCCATTACAGAAAGTTGATACACCTGCAAAACAAAAGCCAGCAGTGAGCAAACATGGTAGCAAGAGGGTTAAAAGAAGCCAAACAGTGGCTAAGGGTAACTTAGATGACATTATGCATGCTATTGATATTGAGGAAACTCCCATAGTTCAAGCTGAAGATATAGATGAGGGAGGAAAGAAGCTCAAGAAAGCAAAATCAACTAAGAAGTTAGAGTTTGAAGGTGAGGATGTAGGTTTCATGTTTGAGGCTAGGAAACTAATGACAAGACATAATAGAAAGCTCTTGGAAATCAATTGTTATCAAAAAATCCGACCCTGATAGGCTGCTGATCAAGTAGACTTTGAGTAACTCTTTCAAACCAAACTTTTGGCTGAGGCTTAGCCTCCTCGACCTGAGAGGGCTCTCTTAATAGGTTTTAAGATTTTTAATTAATAATTAGATGGCTAAATCTAGAAATGAAAATGGAAAAAAATGTATAACTGGTTGAATTACAGATTAGAAAACATCTATTGGGCCATGGAGTCAAATTAGTCTTCAACAAAACATCATAATCAGCTAAACATGGAAGTCAAGGCACTTGGAGTTTAGGTTTATAAGTGAAACAGTAACACAATGAATAAACATAGTCTACAAGCATGTGAAAGAAGTTAGAGAATTATCCAATGAATTCTACGTAACACATGCTCATACCACTGAAAATAGGTAATTGAAAAAGGCCATAGAAATATCAAACACATAAACCCCTTGTGAATCTTGAGTAGTAAAACCAATCTCTGTATTAAGTTGAAATAACTCACAGTATGCTACAATAACACAACTTCTTTTGCTAATAAAAATTCCAACCTTGAGGAATTCGACCTCATGCTTCATATAGAGTCTTTACATTCTTGGATTCCATGATCCATCATTAGGAGAATTCAAATTTCTAAAATTGACACCTATCTACTCATAAAACAAACTCTTAATTACAAACTAACAACTAACTGTCTTTTAGGAGTTCCAATACAAATAGGAGTGAAACTCCTAAACATGTTTTAAACAACCTTATCTAAAACTTAAATACTTTCTTTGACAGCTACTAATCCATGTCTTCAACATTTATGATGCTTCCAGCCTTGCTGTAAACCCTGTTGATTCATGACCTAACTGTCCTAAAAACCAGGAGACAGAGTTCCTGATTTTTAGCCTTTAACCTCCATGCTTATCTTCGAACAACTTTGCTGGCATTGATGACTTTTTTGTATATGTGACATGTGCTAAAATTCCATTAACACTTCAACCTTCCACCTCTGCAAAAATAAATCCTCGAAAAAATGGAAAGGAGATGAGACATGATTGCGCTACGAAAATAGCATGTTTTCGTAGCGTAGTTTTTACATCACTGTAAAACACTTCTTTTTACCATTGTTTCTTCTACTTTTCAATCTAATTCTTCATCTGTGATCTTGATCTTTCAACCAACAACACCAAAATTTTAAAACCAGCAGTCCTTACCTCCCAAATACATGCATAAAATGCCAAAAATTCACCTTCAGCAGTTTTGTAGCGCGCTACGAAACTGTTGTGTATGCTCCCTTTCACACAATTTTTCCAAAAATTTACAGTTTTAAGGATATTTAAAAATTTTCAAGGATTGATATCAACATCAAATAGCTTTAAAAGATGTTCTCCTTCAAAAATTATCTTTTTCTTCATGACAAAACTATTTCAAAGATTTATCATTTAACGCCCTGTTTCATTGTTGTTGTAGCTTCTCTTCATATTTTGTCAACTGTATTTCTAGGTCTTCAATCTGCCTCCTCAGTTTCCTATTGGTAGCCCTTAACTGAACATTCATCATTCTCACAAATCTATCCTCTTTAATTGCAGGAACAGTCCAAGTAAAGTACTGATATTCACTGCTTATTGTTTCTGGTTTGGAAACCTTTTCAAGTTCCCATAGAGCCTTTATCCTCTTGAAATTTGTCTTTTCAGTAGCATGCCTTCTTGCTCTCTTCCTTAGTCTAGAAATTTCATAATTATCTGATTTCAACCTTTCTTCCATTTCTTCATAATTGGTTTTTTCTGTCTGAGTGGAAAATACCTTGTTTTTGTCACCTTCAGGTATTGGTGATGAAAGGTCTATAAACTCTTCTTGAACAGTGGAAGCTTCCTCTGTTTTCCCTAACTCAATATTGAAATTTTTCATCTTTTTAGATTGCCTGGTTAAAGGATTTCTGGGCTTGAACAAAAATGCTACAACCTCATCCTTGAATTCCAGTTTCTTAGAAGATTTCATCTTCTTAGGTTTTCCTTCATCAAACTTTATGAAATCCGCCTATACCAAAGGGGATTATTCAATATCAATGGCTTCTAAAATATCATTTAAGTTACCTTTTAAGCCTGGACTTTCTCCTGAGATCATTGATTTACCCTTCTCCTTTGCAATTTGACTTCTAGCCATTCTCCTTTGAACTGGTTTGTTAGCTGACTTTTCTTGTGTCATTTCTTTAATTTCATCTATCTTTTCTTTTGTAGGTTGAGGAGTCTCAAGAATAACCACTGATGCTTTACTCACTTGCTCTTTCACTTGCTTTCTAGGTTTCAGCTTAACAAATCTTTTTGACATGGTCATTACAAGCTTACTGGTTTTTGCTGGTGGGGTTTCTTTAGCCTTAGGGTTATTTCCTATATCTTGGTTTTCCACTCCAAAACCACATAAAAACAAAAATGAAGACCATTCTCTATTGATCCTTTGAAGTTCATGTAAAACTATCAGTTTAATTAGACCATGATGAAAAGGGGAAGTTTCACATCCTTGAGTTTTCATTTGCACTTTATCTACCATCTTAGCTATACTTTGATGCAGGAAGAAAGGCAAATCTAAAGAAATCATGCCAGTAAAATGCAACAGGAGTTTAAAATGATATGAATATACTATATGATATCTTCCCTCATAGGTAAAATATGTTTGAATGTTGAAGAGAAAATTGGCATAGATGTCTTTGATGTAGCTCCTTGGAGTTGCCTTGGTTAAGTCTTTTTTAGCAAACTCTGGCTTCAGAAACACTTTACATGGTTCCATATCAAATTTGAAGTTTTTGAACCATATATCTTGCCCCCTAGGAATCTTTGTCACCAAAGCTATGATCTCAGGGGTTACTGACAAGTTTAAGATTCCAATTTTTGTGTTTGAGCCAGTGAAATGTAGAGCAAACTCCTTTGACACTTGACTGTGTCCTCCCTGCAATTTTTTACAAAATCTCCAACACCCTATTTTCTTGAAAGCCTCCATCACTGATTTATCTTTGGCTAGGGCCTCTGTGCTTTCAGGCTCTGTTCTTAAACAATGACCAGACCTATGGTTTTTCTTCTCTTCTATCATTTTTTCCTTTGAATTCCTGTAACAAATCAACCTTGCTTGAATTTCTGTTTATCAGCCTTGCTTTCTTATGGAGTCAGCCTCACTTTTTAAAGGTGATCAGCCTTGCTTGAAAAATAGATGAGAGAAGCTTTGGTAAGAGATTACCATAATCTTAGCATTAGAAAACGATCTGTTTGAGTGTTTGCATGCAAACTGCAATAAGAAACCAGCTAGTCCTTATGAATTTGAAATTACCTATCATGATGACCCTTACATTTGAAATGATGGATTTGAATGGTTGCATGCCTTAGAAATGACTCCTAGCTGACACCTAATAATGAAAAATTAAATGAATTTGAATGAATTGATAATTTGACAAGACTTCCTACGAATCTGCACTTTCATAGTGCACTTAGTTCATTTTTAGGGGTTTGTGCTATGAAAATAGCAGCGTTTTCATAGTGTAAAATAGGCTTTTTACACTGTCTACGCTACAAAAACGTGTTTTCGTGGCTAATTCCAAAAAAATTTCAAATGGTTTAAGATATGACTTCTAAAGAGGATGTGAGACCTTTAAGACATGGAATAAGGTTGTTAAACTTTATTTGGAAATGAAAATGAGACTTTTGAGACTCTTACCCTATCACCTACCCTTTAAAGCATGAAATGACCCAACACCTATCTAAGACCATGACTAGGAACGATGTAAAGTGTCCAAGTTTAGAAATTTTTTTTATGGTGATAACAGCAGTAAATAAGCTCAAAATGTCACTTAAACTATCCAGCCACCACCAAGCATCATTGACCTTTCCTCACCTGCAAAAGAAGAGTCAGTCATTAAAAAAAGGAAAGGAAAAGAGAAAATTATTGAATAAACAGAGATTGAGGTCCTTAAGGAGCAATTGAAGCTGGAAAATCACGAAATAGTAGTCTTGAAGAAAGAGGAAAGGAAACATAATTTTCAGAAGGTGCATTTTGAGAAAATGAAAGAAGTTTGGGAAGAGCAGGTTAATAGTGTGTCAAAGACCTTAGATAACACACAACAATTGATGAAATGGACTCAACCATTTAGAGGAGAGGTGAAGCATATCCGAAAAATGAACCTGCACTTGAAATCTAGGAACATAAAACTGAAGGACCAAGTCAAAGACCTCCAAGAGCAGTTAGAATTGATTCATGACGAATTGGAGAAGAAGTGTTTAAATATGGTTGTGGTTGAGGAGCCCATTGCTCAACTAACCATTAATGAAGAAGAAACACCTCAAGGGTCTTAATGTTGAGTTTTATTATGTTTTAGGAGGTTAATGGCATGTTGAAGACTGTTGAACACCTAATCCTCTATGGGTAGGTGTGGAAGGAGAAGAGTCACAAAAGAGTCCAAGTGACCTTGGAAGATGAATCCAAGAGTCACACCATTGTATTATAAATGTACATCTATGGTGAACAATATGGGTATCTCATGCTTATATTTCTATGTGTGTTGTTTTACCTTCTCCTCCACCATGTGTGTGTTTAACATGGTATCAGAGCCCAGGCAAGGCCCTGGCATTTTCTCTGCCTCCTGAGAGCTTTCTCTTCATTATTTATGTGTTTATGACTGTTCATTGTTCTTAGCCTTGTGTTTTCATAAAGCTCCTCATACCTACGGCTTAAATTTCCGGGATGCAATTCCTCTACCATTGATGCAATTCTGGAAAATTCTGCTTTAATTCTTGAACATTGATAATTCCTCTGCACTGATTCCGAAAACGCTAGTTTGCTCATGCATATTTTCATATTATATATAAGTAATCCATTCAGAATCCATTTTGGACTCTCAGCGTTGTAGTATCATTGCTATAGCCTCAACCTCTTCTTCCTCGTCGCTCAGTGCTCACCGCCGCCCCTCCCATTGGCCCTCCAACCTCCTTCCTGCACCGTCGACACCATACCCATAGTGCGAGGTTAGCTTTTTCGAGCTTGAAATCACAGGTTGGGAAATGGAGAATTCTAATTTTCTTGGTTCAGTGTGTTGGAGCAGCAAACCTCTACACAATGAATATACCTCTTTAGAACAATTCTTAAATGCTCCCAGAAAATGCCCAGTAAATCCTCTAATGGTAATGCAGTGATCTGCAACGTGTAACAAAATGACTGAGAGTTTCCAAAGTACATGAACCCTTGAGTAGTAAATCAATGAATTGAGCCCTAGATCTTCAAGCTCGTGTTTGAGACACCAGAGTCGCAATAATTTACAAAGCTGTGGTGGTAGAGTATTATGTCAGCATTCTATCCTTTGTCGAAAAATATTGCAAGCTAGGTGATCGGAAAGAAAATAAATACAAGCCTGCTGCTCTGCCTGTTCGTGTAGATAGAAAAAATTGTAAGTATAAGGTTCCAAAGGCCGCTGCACTGCTTCCCATTGTCACCCCGCTCACCAAATGTAAGCTCAGGTTGTTGAAAGAAGCGACATTTTTACTACCCCCATGTGCACACTAGGTCAATTGTATTTTCTTTGAGTTAAATGTTGAATTGTCATTGTATAGGCATATAGTTTCTACTTGTAAAATTCGCAAAGTTTCTATCCTTAAAAGTCAAAGTTATTTTCAATAGGAAAATAGATGTGATGCTTCCTTCAGATATATTTGTAAGAGATGTACCTTTAAAAACAAAAAAAAGAAAAGCTCGTGCAACTGATTTCTCTGTTGGAAACCGAAGAGTGCCTCTAATAACTGTTCCCTCTCTCATACTATATTCCTGGCGTCGTTGCCGGGGAAATTCCATCAGGAAGAGAATTCTATTCTTGCCAAAATTTAAAAATTTTATGAAAAGTCTTCCGAGTTACAGCTTCGCTGAACAACAAAGCAACATTAATCTGTGTTTTCAAATTACAAGAATATAATCAATGGTAAGTAAAAAATATAGTATTATCGCACAAGGTTCATATTTGACTCATCAAAAACATAACCATCAAAATGAGCTATGTCTAGATATCTTGACACTTCGTGTTTGATGTCCTTGATTGAAGAATGCAAATGACATACTAGCCTAGTAAGCTTTCATTCCTGGATGCTAAAAATGAAGTTTTAGTGACTGCGGTTTGAGATTATAGCAGAGTATCCTTCTGCGTGTTTATAGTTGCTTTTCCTTGCTGGTACGAATTGAGGAAGAGGCCAAGATCATCATTTAATTGGTGTAATTAATTCAACCATTTTCAATTCGAGTGAAGTGAATTGAAGAAAATGTGCGGGGGAATTCATTGGCAATTAATTCAACCATTTTCAGAAAAAAAAAAATGCTAAAATTATAGCAGACATTTTGAAGAGGACTGATTGAAACCAATTTGAAGAATATTCGCAATTTGTTTACATTGTAAACGGATGCAGTATCGATTGAACCCAACACCCTTCATTTATTTAACTTTGAGTTGTTGAGAAAATGGCTAAAATTAATAATGCATTAGAGTTGTTGAATACCTCATTCATTCCACTATTCAAGATATGGTAAAAATAAGCAAGAATGATCTTTTTAATATTCAAAATTGCTTGCAAGATGCACAAGACAAGATTGCGTTTTTGCAGTTGGAGTCTCAGCTTTAGTAAGATGAAATTCAGAAAAAGAGTCACCATTCTGAACCTGTTTTTGTTCAGAACATTGAGAAAGACTCTCATCAGCAGCAAGAATATAAAGTTGCAGACAATTCACATTCAGTCCCTTGTACAAGAGCAGATTTACATGCAGATGCAGCAATTGAGTCTGCACTTCCCAAGCCCATCATTAGACCTTGGGAACAAATTGTCCACAACAAGCAGAAAACAAGTCTTGGATATGACAAGGAGTTGTCCTTTCATATTTCGGACTACTCCAAGCCCATCAAATTTTAGAGTGCCGGATTTCTGTATGACAGTTCACCTACAGCTGTTTCAGATCCTGCTCCACTTCCAAAACAACAACAACAGATTGTAAAATGCCAACACTGTGATCGAGTTGGCCATATGAAAGATAATTGTTTTGATCTTAATCCATGCAAGCACTGTGGTTAGCACACCCATTCTTCACACAGATGCTTCAGAAACAAGTCTCCTACAAGAACAAAGATTCATCTTGGATGGATCGCTTCTTGGCAATGGGCATCAACAGCCAAGAAGATGTTTAAGTCGCATGTCAGAACTTGTTCTCAAATATTGAAAAAACTTGTAATTGAGTTATCGCCATCATCTCACCTTGTACCTGACAGGGGGGGAAATGGTGGTCATCTACAAGCTTCGACACCACATCAAGCGAGCCTGAGCTACAATCTCTCATTTCAGAGTTGTAGCCAAAGACACAAAAGTTCAAGCGAGCCTGAGCCACAATTCGTCATTCCAGATTCAAAGTTGTAGCTAGAGACGTGGATGCCCACAAGCATGCCTTTGGTTGATGGACAGCCTTAAACCATCTATGTGAGGTTGATATTCTTCCTCTTTCATAACACTTCCTCTAGCAGAAGACTTCAGCTTCTTTCCAGTTTTGGTTGAGTTCCAGGAAATGCATCAAGCATTCCAGTGTTGGTGGTCATCCTTAAACCATCACAGGTTGTAGACTTCCCTTCTTTTATGCTTATGGTCTCCCTTTTCAAATATGAGGGACACTTCCTCTAGCAGAAGCCATCAGCTTCTTGCCATTTTTGGAAGAGTTTCGGGAACAGAAATAAGCGTTGTGTTCCAGTGTTGGTGGTCATCCTTAAACCACCTCTTTATGCCAACATTTCAGAGAGCTGATTCAGCCTAAGTGCTGCCATGCATACTTTGCAGATTTGTATTACAACTCTCTTCTTGGACTCACACATACCCCTTTGGATTAAGGGGGGGAATGTTGAACATCTAAGCCTCTATGGGTAAGTGTGGAAGGCAAAGAGTCACAAAGGAGTCCAAGCGACCTTGGCAGATGAATCCAAGAGTCACACCATTGTATTATAAATGTACATCTATGGTGAATAATATGGGTATCTCATGCTTATCTTTCTATGTGTGTTGTTTTACCTTCTCCTCCACCATGTGTGTGTTTAACAAAGACCAAGTTTCTACAACTGGAGGTTAATTTTTTGAGACATGGTTAAAATATGGAAATTTTACAGTTTTTCATAGTTTCATAGTGTTTCTTAGGCTTAAAGCCAGGAAAACACGATGAAAATTTATGTAGCTATATTTTTGCCTCTAAAACCACTTTTGTAGCTTTCAAGAGGGGAGAATGGTGGTGATGATGTGTCATGTCATGATGGACACCATGCAAGAGAAAAGAAGCAGAAATTTTGAGTGCAAAAGCCATTTTTTGGACGCTATGAAAGCTCGCTACGAAACTGCCTTGTTTTCGTAGCGAGCTATTTTTTAAGGTTTATGAGCAGTTTAAAAGTAGTTTTGGACAGGTGGACAGATCCAACAGGTCAAGGGACCTTACCACCAAACATTTATGACTTGAAGAAAATGCAATGGAGACAACTCATCAGATAAAGCTTTTGTTGAAGATAACGGTCATGTTTTCCTAAAAAAATAGGGTTTGGTTCCATATGTTCAGGAGGGTCTTTAATATGTCAAGTAGTGATGATTATGTCATTGCCTATTCAAACATGTGATGCTTAGTTGTCACTGATATTTAATTGTTTTAAAGATAGGGTAGACTGATGTAATAAATAGGAGTTTGACTCCTATTAGGAAAAGTCATCTTTAGGGTGTAGCTATCATTTTCTTTTTAAAAGACATGTTTTTCTATTATATGAGGTGTCATAGGAAGAGTTAGATGAATCTATCCAAGAGACAAATCATCCCTAATGTAAGAAGGTCTATTTAAAGGAAGATGATCGAAGTTTTAAAGGGGTTGGGAGATTTCTTGCACCATAATACTGCTTTATGTAATTTGACCTATATCAGTAATGCAGAGGATTTTTTCTTGACAGACTTGAGATTCTCATGGAGTTTTTAATGTCTTTCTGATCTATATCTTTATGTGTACCACTTGTAGTAGATTTCATCTTTATTACTCAGAATTAATATGTTTATGCTCTGACTTCCTTTATTGATGAAATGATTGTGTTGCCCTATGTTCTATCTGTGATTTGCCTTTGCTAAAAAATCTTATCTGCCTCAACTTCCATGTCAAGAAACCTTGCCACTGAATCTACTGATTTGTTCACTCCATAAGTTCAATGGTTGCAAGCCTATACTCTTTTCAACCTACATACATAAAAATCAAGTTACTTTTCAAATAGAGTTAGCCATCTAGTTCCATCATTATCTAATATCATAAACCCCTTTGAGAGAGCCCTCTCAGACTGAAGAGGCCAAGTTTCAGTCAAAAGATGGTTTGAAACAGTTACATAGAGTTGTCTAATCAGCAGCCAATCAAGTACAATTTTGTGATAACAATCTAGGTAGAGTGAGTGGTGTTGTAGGAATTAAACTCCTGCCTCTAGCTATGAATCTACCCCTAGAATCTCTTTCCCTACGCATATCATTTTTTTTTTAGATGTAAGAAATGAGGCTACCTAATTACATTTCCTCAGAAATGGTGCCAAAATGTTTGATCAATTTAATGTCTTAAATTTCTTACATAAATTATCAACCAAGGTTTGTAAACTGATGAAGTGTGGTGCACTATATGTTCTTATTTAACCTTCTTCTTACTTCATTGTATATATTTTTATGTTGTTTTGGGGGTTTTTTTCTTTTATGTCTAAATGTTAATATATAATTATGAAAGGAATCAAATGAATCTAGTGAAATTTAAATGTTTAAAACTAATTTTAAAAGAAGGAAGAAAAGGAAGTATTCTTAAGTTAAACTAATTTGCACAAAAATGAATCAAAGACTATTGACTGGTTAAAATATGATCTAAAAACATAGTGTCTATTCTAATGACTTCTAATTTAACATTAGTCCTATTCCATGGATCTAAATCTTATGACTGAAATTTAAATTGCAATGCTACTCTAATGAAAGCATATTCAAAAGAAAACAACTAATGTATGCTCAATCACTCCAACATCCAATATGTAAGTATGATAGAATCACCCTCTTAAGTTGATGTACAAGCAATCGATTATACTTTAGTTTTGAAAATTTAAGTCTAGGAAAGCATTTAAAGCATGTAAAAGAAAACAAGTAAGGTATGTTAAATCACTCCAGCGTCCAATATGGAAGTATGATAGAATCACCCTCTTGAGATGATGTACAAGCAACCAATGATACTTTAGTTTTTAAATCTAGGAAAGCAGTTAAAGTGTGCAAAGGGAAAACTCAATAATTGCATAAGTTAGAAATTCAAGCACCCAATTGTGAAGTATGACAAGTCACCTTCTTGGCCTGATCTTTAGGAATACCCAATTATACAATTGACTGAGGATCTTAATCTAGAAAACAATGTAAAAGCATGTAAAAAGAAAATCTCAATGATTGCATAGGTTAGACATTCGAGAACCCAATTGTGAAGTATGAAAATTCACCTCCTTGGCCTGATCTTTAGGAACATCCAATTATACAATGAACTGAGAATTTGATCTAGGAAAGTAAATGATAGAACATGAAAGGAACCTAAACAACTATGTTCTCTATTGCCTCAAACTTTATCCAATTGGAAAATAGATAAATCTACCTTCTTGAGATGTTTTAGTAAAGCAAAGATTACACAGTTATTCTATCATTGATGCTAAGAAAAAATTCATTACTTAATTCTATGAGATTGAAAAAGATACAACATAATATTAATCTACTCATGAAATTGACGAAACAAAGTAAATAATTAAAATAAAAATAATTAACGAAAAAACCTCCTCCTGTGCAGGGGCCCTTTGCAATAGATTTGGTCGAGGTCCTAGCTGACTATATATGCATTAAGCAGGTACTGGAACCATAAACACGATCCTTGTATTATGAAAAGAACGGGGTTTGAAACAATACATGGTGTTTCAGAAATTACAACTACCTTTTGGTTTCTGCATAACCGGTATTTAAATAAGACAACATAGCTATGATGATGTAATTTTGCCTAAAGGTGGCTATCTTAACCGAAACATAGAATTGGATTTTAACTGGTTAACTCTTGATTTGCTACGTAAGAGCAAATCAGGAGTTCTTCTGCTCTCGACTTACATCCTTTGATCGGACTTTGACCACGATCTCAGGTATCCTTTTATGTCGATTTCAATCAAGTAGATAGGACAAAATCCATGTGTGAATTATTCTGGAGATGTCCATGTGGCTCATTTCTCTATTTGCTCCTTGGAACTTGTCAAACCATGAAAATAGTTGTGGAACCAATGATTAGCTGCAGAATAGGCTACGTTCAATAGCCAAATTACAAAAATACATTCAAATAGCAAGAATATCAGAATATAACATAGAAATCATTTAACTGCATTCCTTGAGATAAAATATGACATTTATCATTGACTGGAGTGTATGAAATTATGAGAAAGTAAGGAAAAAGGATGAGAAATAATGGCAGAGAGAGGATAATTATGAGGTTCAATAATAATCTGTGGCAGTATTAATATACTGGGCACCGATCTTCTTTCCTAGGGGATTAATGGGTCCGACAAAATCGATGGCCCATTTGTCGAACGCTTGCAGGGCCATCTGAGGTTGCAGGGGCATCTCATCCCACCATGAGGGCTTCCCGATTTCTACGTAGTAGTTCTACCTGCGTAATTCCCTCCCGCAATTCGTCCATGGGCCTCGACTAAGATAGCTTGTGTCTCATGTTCGAGTACGTACCTTCATAGCACCTCGTCCACTCCCAGCTTGTAGAGTTGTCCCACAGTTATAGTAAAATCGGCTGTGTGGGCAACCAGTTCCTTTTTCTGCGATACTGACTAGCCATCGGGGGGCTTGCCTGTGGTCAAGAAGTGGATAATATAGACAAAGTGCTCATCAACTACCTTGATAGCAAACAACTGCACGTTAGGTAATCTGTCTTCTAAGTTAGTTGACTCTTCCCCATTTTCGATCATGGACAAGTGATCTGGTCCTGCGTTCAACCTCCCTAGTTTCACAATGATTTCAAAATCATACTCCTGAAACAGCAGTAGCCACCGATAGATTTCCCCCCGCAACATAGGCTTATTAACCAGGTATTTTAAAGCTGAATGATCTGTGAACATCTTGAAGTTTCCACCTAGCAAATATTGCTTGTACTTTTGGAGGGCATACACCATCGCCAACCCTTCATGCTCCATGGTAGAATACTTGCGCTCTGTGTTCGAAAGCTTCTTGCTAGCAAAGGCAACCGGGTGATCAATGTCCCCTTCTCTAGGTCATGCCAAGACAACTTCCAATGCAATCCCTAATGCATTGACGTGTACATGGAAGATCTTTGCCCAATCGGGGAATATAAGTATAGGTGCAGTCACCATCTTTTCTTTTAATAGTTCAAATCTTTTCTGGCACTAATCATCCCAAAATAATGAGACATCCTTTTTTAGCAACTTCTCCATTGGAGCAGTGATCAAAGTGTACCCCTGAATAAACTTCCTATAGTAACCAGTGTGGCCGAGGATGGAGCACATCTGTTTTTCAGTAGTCAGAACTACCAAATTGATGATAATCGCGATCTTGGCTAGGTCAACCATCAATCCTTGCTGACATACTACGTGTCCTAATAGAATCCCAAATGGGACACAAAATATGCATTTCTTGATGTTTAGTGAAATTTGGTGCTTCCTGCAAGAATCCAACATCATACACAAATTCGACACATGGTTCTTTACTAATCCAAAAACCGTCCAATCATCAAAGTAGACTTCTAGGAACTTGTGAATGAACTCCTTTAATATGGCTACAACAACACGTGAAAAGATGACAGGGGCATTCTTTAGTCCAAATGGCATGACAATGTAGTGGAATGAGACCCACTCGGTTGTGAAGGTTGTCTTGCTGCGATCTTCGAGTGCTATGCGGATTTGATGCTAACCCGAGAACCCATCTGTAAATGAGTAAGCTTCCTGGCCTGCCACATTATCTAGGATTTCATCGGAGAACATCGTCGGGAATGGATCATGTATGCAGGCATCATTTAGCTTGCGCACATCTACGCAGATCCTTATCTCTCCTTTAGTCTTATTTTCCTAGACCACCATTGGGCTTACCCAATTTGATTGCTCCAATGGTTCAATAATACCTGTGACCACCATTTTCTCAATTTCCTCCTTAAATTTTTGTTTGTATTTCGGGTTCAGGCGATAGGGCTGTTGTTTGACCAGTCGTGCATCTGGCTTCAATGTAATCCTCATGACTCCCATATCCCCTATGATCCCCTTGAGTTCAGAGAACTTGGTTGGGAATAGATCTTGATATTCAGTTAGCAGCTTTGAAATTTTTCCCACCATGCCATCATCTCTGTAATCCCCAATCTTGGCGATCTTGGGCTGCTCTCCCATGCCAATATTTACTTCATTTAGTTTCAAAGTTTTGGTGACATCAATCGCTTGTAGAAATGGAATTGCAACAACACGTTCTCCCTTTGTTTCTATGATAGTGATATTCCAAGGATCCTCATCACAGTCTTCTATTGAAAAATTTCAACAGTTTACGATGTCCTGTATCTGCGCATCCTAGGCCTGCAAAGTATACTCTTGCTTAGGGAGGGTCCCATTGAAGACCATAGCATCTATATCTTGTAGGGCTTCATTAAGTTGCTAAGTTCCTCCTGTCAGCCCAAACATCGTTACAAAATCCTCGGCCATTGTACCCCAGTGCCGGGTATGTTGGTGTAGTTTCACATCCAAATACCAGGTGGTAGGTATTGGTCCCAATGCGTGAATAAAAAGGTGGACCCATTCATTCCATGTGACTTTATTCCATACTTCCATCTAGAGAGCCAAGTGCTTGCGTGGATCCCCTCATCCCGAGAAGAGTTCCATTGGCAGTTTGAATGGCGGGTTAAATAGTAAGATCCTCATCTTTCAACATTCCCTCCAGTCCCGAAAAGCTCCCTTATGTGTTTCCCACCAGCGCGTGGGAGTTGCACACATGGACAAGTCAGGGGCCCAAAATTTCTGTTCTTCAGGAACGTTTTCTTCAATTGCTTCGAAGAAATATTTAACAATACCAGGGCCATCAAAGTAGGGTAGTTCTCTTACCTCTTAGGATATGCATCGGAAGCTTTTTGTGACCTTAAGAGACCTTAACATCATGCAGCCGGTTATACCAATTTTCTATGTCTCCGTCTGACTCAGATAAGCATTCGTTGTCTTTTTCCCAACATAACATGCCATCAACCATGGTGTTGATCTAGTCATCATCTCGGGCGGTCAGCTTGTATATGTGATCAACATCCTCTCCCTCCCATACTGATTCAGTGTACCGTTATCCTTCTACTGGATCTAATGGAACTATCACCCTTGTGCCTTCATTTTCAAAGATCATGCTCCTTTTTAAATTAATGATACCTCCCATGTCAATAGCCCAATCCAGGCCTAAGAGCGTAGGGTAAGGGTCTATGTCATCTACTATCTGAATTACCTCTAAATCAGCGTAAACTTTAACTGCTACAATGTCTACCAAAACCTTTGTCAGTCATCCCATTGGGATAATCTTTTGTTGGTTAGCCATTTGTAGTTGAATAGTCGACCATTCCAGCTTAGGTTCCCCCATTCTTTGCCAGGTCTGCTTGGGTAGGAAGTTTGCATCTGATCCTAAATCAAGGATGACTTGATCCATTTCGTAGTCCCCAATTTGCGCAATCATGCACATTTCCCATCCTATCATTTTTTTGTTTTTGTATAGCTTGTTCACATTTTTAACCTCTGGTTGTAGAGAAATATTTTCTGCGCAGCTATCTATTAATTCTTGGAGATTCTCTACAGCCTTCTGGTTGCGCAGAAGCTTCATACATGCTTGGAGGAATGGTTTAATTGCTTTGTCTGCTTTTGGATCTACTGTACTCTCTGCAATAGGCGCTTCGTTTCCGATCATATCCCTCCGAAATTCTATGAAGGTTTCTTTCTCCTTTTTTCAGATCTAAGCTTTCTGTTTTTTCCCCAAATTTTCGGATTAGTGGTTTAGTTGCAGCCTTTTCTTCAGCTCCCCTGGTGGCAATGCCGCTGCTCGTGATCACATTGATACATGGTCCATCATCTCATGGTTCTGCCTTAACCCTTTTCACATTCTGCGTAGGTGTCTGCTATTTCTCCTGCATTTTTTCTATTAATATTCAGAAATCTTCAATGACGTGATCGAACTACCTGTAATATCTGCAAGACTGGCATGCAGGGTTCGGGAAATCTCGTGTGAAATTTCCCATGTCTCCACAGTTGTAACAGATCATCTATCCCTATCCTTGACCTATACTCCCCCCTCTCCCTCCTCCCCTTCCTCTTGCGGGAGATCCTCCCCGTCCAGAAGGAGATAGTGGTGAAGAGGGGTCCACCTACACCCTGTATAAGTTCCCCCTATCTACCATGAGGTCGAGTGTTCGAAATTTTTTCTTGTCATGACCCACAGGCGAACAGAATTTGCACCATTGTTGTTTCAATTCAGGAACATAAGCACCCAACCTTGGGTAGTGATCTGTATCTTATCTTCCTGCTACTTGAAAATCAACGGACCATAGCATAGGGCTACTAGGGCTAGCCAATTCCCTAGGTTCTAGAGGGCTTGGCCCCCCATCTTGCATATAATCTGATAACAATGGGCATTGATCCTTAGTATGAGCCGAAATCCTACAACGTATGCACCAGATATCCGGGCTAGCTTCCTTACCGTGATCCTTTCGCAAGTTCTCGATTTCTAAGTGCATTTCCTCTAGCTGGATTTGGATCTGTAGAGCTATGAACTGCGTGTCATCTCTTGGTGCAGCTTCTAATTTCATGGAAATCTCAAGAGCTTGCTCTTGGGAGTCGATATTTTGATGTCCCATAGGCCCATGTAGGTGTGGTAATAACATAATGATAAACCATTCCTTGTGCTGCTTATCTTCGTAGACAAATCCCCCATCGCTGATAACCTTTTTAATCGTTGGTCAGCTTCCCAGACAGACTTTGTAGGTCCCTGCTTAAAGTCCTTTAATTCGACTACATATTGAGAGTATGTCTTAGGCTTCCAAAATTGTTGCTTTAGGGCGTTCATAATATCTTGTATTGATGCGTTCGCATGTTGACCAATATATCCCATAAACCAATCTAGAGCCCTTCCTTCGAAGGCTATGGATAGTTGCGCTCGTTTGATAACATCATTGTTGATGTTCTGCGCGGTCCACACAGACTTTGCTATGAACCAGAATTGATACACATCCTCGTCCCCTATGATGTTAAAGGTAGGTAGCTTCATGTGCATGACCATGTCATCCTCCGGTGGTGGCGGAGGAGGTGTAGGAGAATTCTTACCCTTATGTGGGTTTGATGCAGGTGTGGCCGAGGGGCTGGTTCCAATTTGCGCAACCCTTTCTTAGTTAAAATCAAGTGATTCCCTTAAGGGACTGTATACCGATCTGTCTCCTTCTTGATTAACTAGATAGTATTTATCGCTTCGCATCATGCTCCCACTCTGGTCTGAGTTCATTCGCTCAGTGTGGCCACACGAGACACCCTTTTCACTCAATAGCATCTTAATAAACAACGACAGGGTTCTTAGGAACTTACCTCTAAATCCCTTGAAGAACCTTCACTCTGCTTCCGAATATGACACAAATTGATCAACGAAAAATTATGTCATGAATCCTCCTAAGATACTGTCAACCCAGTGATCTACAGTTCTAGTAATCTTATTATCATTCTTTTCCAATTGTTGGATCAATTTGGGGGTCCACTGTGTGACCTAATCGTCTTTCCAGCAAGTCTGGAATTTCTTCAACCATGCCAACCACTCTTGCAAATCGTGTACGATGGATACAAAGAATATTTTGTGCACTTCTGTAAAAATATAACTGTTTTTCCACTCTTCCGCAGACAGATTTATACTCATATTCTCTTTTAGGGAAAATTCCTGAATTTGTTTTTCAAACCAGCCTTCTAACTTAGGCTTTAATGGCTACCATTGACCCCGTGGCATTACCTAATCCGTCTCTCAAAATGCTCCAGGTCCTGGCAACGGAACCAATTGTTGGCTTTAGGTGTCTTGACCCATGTTTAGTTTTAAGGTTTTCCAACAAACCTCGATACTACTAGCCCTTTCGTCAATGGCCTACTTACACAGGTCAAGGTCTCACCCGAAGTAGTATGGGAGGGTGTTGGAACAAGGTTTTCACACCCTGAGAGAGGGAAAGTTAATAAAATTGGGTCCGTTCATATCCAACCAACCTGCGCTAGCGAATCCCTAGCCCGAAACCATTTAATGATATATTGGTTAGAATAACTCAAGAGAAGCTCATAAATCAAACGTGACAATTCAGTAATCAGATAAGAAAATTATAGCCAGACCTATGCATTCATTAATTTCTACATCATCACATCCATGTGCGCATCAACAAACCATCAATCTTCAGAAAACGTCCATTACCTCATAAATAACATATAGCGCAGCCCATAATCGTAACACAAAAATACTCAGATATCACAAAACAATCTTCTCATTCATTCATATCCACATCTGACTTACAGACTCTATAACCAGCCCACGCACACAACCAGCGGGGTCTGCACAGAGCAGGACTTAGGGCTTTGCGCACACAGCCAGTAGGAGCCCTTACCCATACTATTGACACAAAGACCTCAATTTCGTATCCCAGCTTCTTTTCAGACTAAACTTAGTTCTAAACTTCGACTTATCCATCTATTTATAGCATATTTAGCCTATGCTACTTCTATGGTCTACAAACCGTGGACTGCAGACTCCTAGTCTACCCTTTGACCCATTACAACACATCGATGCCTTGACCCACCCCAAAGCCTCTGCGCTAGACTAAATATTACTAAAATATTACAAAACTAGACAAAAATGCGATTAGGGAACCTCGTTCCAACATAGAGGGATATTTTCGATGATAGCATTCTTTTTAAATATCAAGAATTTTTTTGTCAAGTGCATGTTTTAAATGGTTGTAGGAGCCCTGCAACTAAGCACACCATCCATTATCTGTCCGAGTTCTTGCTTATCCTTCTCCAACTTTCTCACCCTCCTTTCCAGCTCATCCACTATTTTTTTGTCTTCGTAAAAAAATATTTTTATATTCTTTGCATATCCTGCAAAGGTCATGAAGTGAGTTTTTGTGCACATTGTAAGGTATTAGGTGTCCCTGGTATGGGAATTTACACAACTGTAATTTATCCTTTCGTTCCTCATCATTTGTTTGCACACCAATGTCTTTGGTCAGTTTGATCTCTAGTTCCTCATCCTCTGTTAGTTTCATATCTGGTTGTTGTTCCTCCGTTTGTACACCTGTTTCTTTTGTTAGTTTGATACGTGATTCTTGTTCCTCTGTATGGACAACTGTGATTTTGGTATGGTCCTTTGTTTTCAAAACAATGTCATCAATCTGTTTTTTTCCAAGGGGTATATCTTGTTGGACCCCTCGAGAAGGAATACCTATGGCATCAATGGGTATTGACTCTGCAACTTGGGCCAAGAAATCTAATTTATCAAAAGGTCATGGGGTGGAGTTGCAGATGGAAGGTCATGGGGTGGAGTTGCAGCTCGGGGATCATGGGGCGGAGTTTCATTTGGGAGGTCATGGGGTAGAGTTGCAACTGGGAGGTCATGGGGTGGAATTGCAGCTACCAGGGAGTCCTCTGGCGGGGTGGCATATTCAACATGCAATGGAATTCCAACTAGTTCATCCCAAGTTCTCCCTTCCCTTTGTAGCGAAGCAACTAAAATTTTTTAACAAGGAAATGGTGGGACAGGATTTCGAGCGGGCACTTTGATTTCTGCACACCTCGAGCCATTTGGTCTAGGGTTCTTGCAAGAAATAAAGGAATGTTAAGCAACTAGCCATGAAGCAGGTGGTATAAAAAAGCAAAGGCCCTCATAATAAATAACGACACACCTTCTTTCACATGTGAAAAATCTCTGGACAAGGAATGCAGCATCTGACTATGGTTATGGTAATGACTTCCTCTCATATCCTATGCCACTCCTGATCAGTTGTTCACCTACCTCAAGGAAATGCCACACAACATCAGGTTGGGGTTTTCGGGGCGCAAACCACTTTTCTTCCGTCTGGGGTAACCATTTCACTTCCAAAATTGCTTCTTCTATCGTATGCATCACTGCCCCTACCTCTTATCTACCCTCCATGTAATGCATGGAAAATTCTAGGGCTCTGCCATTGTCATACCCATGAAACCCGTGAATATAATCTATCTATCCAGCCTTTTCAAATAATTGTTTAACGGGTAGAAATTCGTCTAGCAATTCTTCGACACTTTCTTTGCGTACTCTTGCACCTCCCATCTTTAGTCAGAGTTTAGAGTGGCTATAGTTGTGTTAGTTGTTTGTAACAGTTCAAATGTGGGACAATGGAGCAATCGAAGAGTTGGGGTAATTGGTATAGTAATATAACGACCCGTCGTTTATGGCAGTGCCAGTATGCAGACATGTGTTTCTGCAGCGACTACCTCCTATTGGACATCGACATTTCATTGTTGTCGTGGTCATGGGATATTTCCGTTATTGTTGTACACAATCATAGATTCCTCAGGAGTTGCTGCATAATAATTTAGGGTTTTATTATATCGACTCCTTAAATAAATTGCCTTAAATAGGAATTAGGGTCTATAACACCCCTTCTGTTAGAAAATTATATATTACAAAGAAATGAAACACATAAAATATGCGGAAAACACAAGCACACAAAACACATAAAACCAGAGAGACACAGATATACGTGGTTCACCCAGTTTGTGCTACGTCCACCCCGAACAGCCAGTCCTTCCTTTCTATTATCCAGCAAAATGAAGAGACACAAACTACAGTAGATCCTCTGGAATATCCTCTGTTCTCTCTCACAGTCTCCCTATCTGTTTCTCACTCTGAGAATACACATAAAATACACAGCCGCAATACAATACCCTCATACAAAGCGAGGGGTTGCCTTCTAGGGAAAAAAACCCTAAACTAAACGTAACTTCTACCATCAGATCATCTGCCTAATGAACGGCTCATATTGGCTAGAAATTACTATACTTTTACAATGAAATTTTACATATATTTTTAGCTTCGGGAGCACTGCCCCCGAAACCCCCGCTGGGGGATTGCTGGCCCCTGGACCCCCCAGCCTGGGGGTCAGCCACCCTAGACCCTGCGAGGGGGACAAGTCCCCCCTGCTACAGGGGTGTACATTTTTCCTGGGGTATACATCCGGCTAAAACAAGGATCTCTGAATCAGGATGAAAATCAAGCTCCACACCCAAGAATCTCCCACTTGGAGACTGATTGTAGCAACTCCACCGCTACTTCATTTGCTAGACAATGACTCCTCTTTGGAGCTAGTTATTTCTCATCTTTATCGTCATCCTTGAAGACCAATTGAAACTGAGAATATTCTCAGTTTCTCCCTGGTTACAACTTTTGTTAGCATATTTTCAGGATTTTGGCTAGTGTGTATCTTTTCCAGCTTCAACTGTCCATCTTCCAATACTGACCATATGAAATGGTACTTGAGCTGTATGTGTTTAGTCCTCGAATGAAATTCTGAGTTGTTTGCAAGATGAATGGAACTTTTTCTATCACTGTATAACGTGCCCATATCATGATTCTTACCCAATTCATCCATAAAAATTTCTAACCAAATCATTTCTTTACTAGCCTCTGTAGCAGCAACATACTCTGCTTCTGTTGTTGAAAGTGCAACAACACTTTGGATTTTTGAAACCCAACTAACAACTGTTCCACCTACAGTAAATAAATACCCTGTAGTGCTCCTCCTGTTATCTCTGTCACTTTCCATATCTACATCAACATATCCCTGTAGAGAAATGTTTAAACCACCAAAGCATAATGCTTGATTTGTGGTACCTCTCGAATATCTGAGAATCCATTTTACTGCCATCCAATGTTCTTTTCCTGAATTGTTCATATACCTGCTTACAACTCCCACTGCATGTGCAATATCAGGCCTTGTGCAGACCATTACATACATTAAGCTTCCAACTGCTGATGCATATGGAACTTTAGACATATAGTCCATTTCTTCTTGGGTCTTGGGGCACATCTCCTTACTAAGTTTGAAATGGCTAGAAAAATATGTAATAACTAGTTTTTCATTCTGCATATTAAATATTTTCAACACCTTTTGTATGTACTCATTCTGAGACAGTGTTAATTTGTGATTTTTCCTGTCTCTAGTTATTCTCATACCAATGATTTGTTTTGCAGCTCCAAAATCCTTCATTGCAAATGAATTTTCCAATTTTCTTTTGAGCACATTTATTTCATGCATGTTAGACCCTACAACAAGCATGTCATCTAAATACAATAACAATATAATATAGCTACCATCATTTTGCTTTTTCAAATAAACACAAAGATCAGAGTGACATCCAGTATAACCTTGTTCAGACATAGACTTGTCAAATTTTAGATACCACTGCCTTGGAGCCTGTTTTAAGCCATACAAGCTCTTCTTTAACTTGCACACTAATTTTTCTTTCCCTTTGACCTCATATCCTTCTGGTTGCTCCATATAGATCTCTTCCTCCAAATCTCCATGGAGAAAAGTTGTTTTTACATCTAACTTTTCAAGATGTAAATATTCCGTTGCTACGAGACTTAAAATAGTTCTGATTGAAGTCATTTTAACAACAGGAGAAAATATTTCATCAAAATCAATACCTTTCTTTTGTGCAAACCCCTTCACCACAAGTCTAGCTTTGTACCTCTGTTTTCCTCCATCTTCTTCCTTCAACCTGTAAACCCATTTATTGTGCAATGTAGTTTTACCTGTAGGCAACCTGATTAAGTCCCAAGTCTGGTTATGCATTAAGGAGTCCATCTCTTCTTCCATGGCTAGCTCCCACTTCTTCCTGCTTTCAACCTGCATTGTTTCTTCATAACATTTGGGTTCACCAGAATCAATCAACAATAAATAATATAATGAAGGAGAGTATCGTTCAGGGGGTCTACTTATCCTGGTAGATCTTATAACACCACTTTCAGGTGTTTGAGGTGCCTATTGCTGTTGTGGTGGTTGTTTATTATTATTACTTTCAGGCACCTTTAATTTTTCTGTGATTTCATCAAGGACTACGTATTCTTTGTTTTATTTTTCCTTTTTCTTTTCCTGCAACTGATTCTTATATAAGATCTTTTCATTGAATATTACATCTCTACTCCTAATGATTTTGTGATTTTCATAATCATATAAGCGATAACCAAAATCATTAACACCATATTCAATAAAGGTACATTTCTTTGATTTTGCCTCAAGCTTTGTTTTATTTTCTTTATTAATATGGAAAAAGGCCTCACAACCAAAAGGATTTAAAAAAGAGTAGTTTACCTTTTTACCTATCCATGCTTCCTCTGGAATACCAGCATCCAAGGAACTTGAAGGCCCTCTGTTTATTAGATAAATAGCAGTATCTACAGCATTTGCCCAAAACTGTAAAGGCAATCCTGCATGCAATATCATGCACCTTGCACGCTCCATGATTGTTCTGTTCATCCTTTCTGACAAACCATTTTCTTGTGGTGTTCTTGGAACTATCCTCTCTCTGTGAAATCCATGCTCTGAACAGTACCTATCAAAATCTTTGCTGCAATATTCACCTCCATTGTCTGATCTGAGACACTTCAACTTCTTTCTAGTCTCAATCTCAACCAAAGCTTTCCATTTCTTGAAAATATCAAATACATCATATTTATTATGAATACAATAAATCCAAGTTTTTCTAGTTGCATCATCAATAAAAGTAACATAATAACGAGAGCCACAGAGAGATGATACCTGAGCAGGTTCCCATACATCTCTATGCACAAGCTCTAATTTTTCGCTCTTCTTTTCTTTCCCAAATCTGAGAAATCTGACTCTCTTCTGTTTTCCATAAATACAATTCTCACAGAAATACAAATCAACATTCTTCAAACTAGGCAACAGATTTCTTGAGCGAAGAATCTTCATTCCCTTCTCACTCATGTGCCCGAGCCTATGATGCCATAATGCTGCATCTGATCCTTTGGAAGTTAAAGCATTAACAGAGTTAGAAATACCATTGCATAAATACAATGTACCAACCTTTTCACCTTTTGCTATTACCAGGGGTCCTTTGGGGACCTTCCAAGTTTTATCTGTGAAAGTTGTCACACAACCTTCACCGCCTAACTGCCCTGTTGAAATTAGATTTTTCTTCAGATCTAGAACATGCCTTACCTCCTTTAATAGCCATTGGTTTCCATTCTTTTGTTTTACAAGAACTTTACCCATTCCAACAATTTTATAGGGTTTATCATCACCCAAACGAACTTGTCAAAAATCTCCTGGAACATAGTCATGAAAATATTTCTTATCAGGTGTAGCATGGAATGAGGCCCCTGAATCTACCACCCAGGAATCAATAACATTTTCGAAAGAAAGAATCAAAGCATCTTGTAACACATCACCTATCACATTTGATTCATGATTGTTTTCTTGTTGTGCGTCTCCCTCTTTTCCCTTTCGAGATCTACAGTCTTTCTTTAGGTGTCCTTTATTTCCACATTTCCAGCACACTATCCCTGATATGGACTTGGATCTTCCTTTCCTTTATTTACTGTGATATCCTGAGCTCTTTCCTCTTTCCATTCTTCTTCCTCTAGACTCTGCACTCAAAGCATTACTTGATGTCTCACCGGAGCTTTTCCGTTGCATTTCCTTGCTAAGGATAGCACCGACAACATCATCAAACTTTAAAGGAATAGATCTAGAGATAGAGTTACTAATGGCCATAACTAAACCATTCCAACTTTCTAGAAATGAGCACAGAAATAAAATAACCCTAAATTCATCATCAAAGTTTAACCCTACAGAACTTAACTGAATGGTAACTATATTAAAATCATTTAAATAGTCTGCAACAGATCCACCTTTCGACATCTTCATATTAAATAAAAGTTTCATAAGAAATACCTTTTTGAGGCGGAGGGTTTTTCATATAATTTCTCCAATGCCTTAATCAAACCCTCTGTTGTTTTTTCCTTCGATATATTGAAGGCTACCGACGTCGTGAGGCACAACTGTATTGTTCTGAGTGCCTTTCTATCAAGAATCTCCCATTCTGCATCTGTCATAGCTGTCAGCTTCTTTGTTTTTCCGCTCAATGGTAGGTATAAATCTTTCTGATACAGATAATCTTCCATCTGCATCTTCTGCAATGGGAAGTTTTGGCCGTTAAATTTCTCGACCCTAAATTTACCATCTTCCGCCATTGCTCCCACTTGAACCAGGAACCCTTCTTTCCTGCAAGTTTATCAGCCAAATAGACCTTTGGCTTTGATACCAGTTGTTAGAAAATTATATATTACAGAGCAATGCAACACATAAAATATGCGAAAAACAAAAGCACACAAAACACATAAAACTAGAGAGACACAAATATACGTGGTTCACCCATTTTGGGCTATGTCCACCCTGAACAGCCAGTCCTTCCTTTCTATTATCTAGCAAAATGAAGAGACACAACCTACAACAGATCCACTATAATATCCTCTGTTCTCTCTCACAGTCTCCCCATCTATTTCTCACTCTGAGAATACACATACAATACATAGTCACAATACAATACCCTCATATAAAGCAAGGGGTTGCCTTCTAGGGAAAAAAACCCTAAACTAAACATAACTTCTACCGTCATATCATCCGCCTAATGAACAACCCAGATTGACAAGAAGTTATTATACTTTTACAAGGAAATTTTACATCTGTTTTCCCCCCGCACACCCCCGCGGTAGGGGTGTACAGTTTTCCTGGGGTATAAATCCAACTAAAACAAGGATCTCTGAATTAGGATGAAAATCAGGCTCCACACCCAACAATCTCCCACTTGGAGACTGATTGTAGCAACTCCACCGCTGCTTCATTTTTTGGACAATGACTCCTCTTTGGACATGGCTATTTCTCATCTTTATCATCATCCTTGAAGACCAATTGAAACTGAGCATATTATTAGTTTCTCCCTGGTTACAACATTTGTCAGCGTATCTGCAGGATTATGGCTAGTGTGTATCTTTTCCAGATTCAACTATCCATCTTCTAATACTGACCGTATGAAATGGTACTTGAGCTATATGTGTTTAGTCCTGGAATGAAATGTTGATTTCTTTTCAAGATGAATGGCACTTTGGATATCACTGTATAATGTGCCCATATCATGATTCTTACCCCCCGCACCCCCCCACTATAGGGGTGTACAGTTTTCCTGGGGTATACGTCTGGCTAAAACAAGGATCTCTGAATTAAGATGAAAATCAGGCTCCACACCCAACACCTTCCATGTACCACTTATCCTTGGGAAAGAATTTGTTAGCATTGAGGATAGTCTGACCTGGGCTAATGCAGAAAGGTTGGCTAACAAAGCCCCATTAGACACTATCCCTTTTAGCATCACCCATAGAGCAGGTGAAATCTCACTCGAGGCACCTATTTGGACTGCAAGAACCAAGATGCTGCAATGGTGAAGGGAATCAAAATTGCATCCACAACAACCATTAAACATATCAAAACATTGACCAAATTTAGGGGTGCTGCACTTTTAGACATTGTGCGGGCTTTCAAATTAATGTATTTGACGCATTGAAAAACAACTCAAGACATTAGTACTGCACACTACAAATAATAATAATATAATATATTAAACATCCATGACATAAACCATATAAATGGGGACAAAACAACCATTAGCCATCTTCTATTAATATCAAAGGGCATTGAGCACAAAATAACATCATTACTACTTTACCTAGTTTGGCTAACCAACCTAATAAAAACAACATTACAAAAATCACACTCAAAAAATTAACCCTAGAGTAATAAAAAAAAAAATTACACAACGAGAATCATCTTTGATTCTATCTATTTATACATGATGGAGTGGTCCCAAGCCAAAATCATTACTATGGAAAATATTTAGCATGGGAATTTACCATCAGTAGGTATACTAGAAATGCTACTATTGACCCAATCAAAATAGGTTGAACAAATCTAATCAAACTTAATAACTTTTAATTTGATCACATTTAGAATTGCTCCTTTCCATGCACTATTTCCTTCTGTGACACTTATGTGCACTAATACTTATACAAAAATACTATGTACTCATACTTGGTTTCATTTTTTTTCCTTCACTTCTATGCACTGATAAAGTGTTGGTTACAATTTATTAGTTATCCTTCGATGCATATTATAATTTTTCATGGTTTCCAAGTTAAATTCATTGATTTTTAAGTTGTTCATGTTATTTTCACTGTTTGCAAGCTAAGCTGTTGTTCCTATCATGGATGTCAAAATGTGCTTTAGTTCAAAACACCTGGCCTTGTGGCTGTAGATGTTGATAATGGAGAAATTCACAACAATTGGATTTTTTTTGGATATTTATACATTTATGCCCCTTAAATGAGGTTGGATCTATGGATTGAAAAAGTGCAATATGTCACATTTTCATTTTTCATTTAACCATGTATAAAGGGAAAATAATGATTGATATATAAGCTATATTGGTTGGCTTGTAACCAAGGGTATCTCACATAATTTGTCATTGAAGGGACTTCTTTAAGAATTGGAGCACATTATACTCAAATTAGAGGCTTGCATAAATTATGCATGTGTTGCACATGGATAATGAATGAATGAATGTTCCTAGAAGTTATAATTGTGAAGGTGTATTGAAGGCATTCTAAGGTCTCATTTTGTAACATCTTTTGGAATCCTCTATTTGCTGATAAAACTATTTATTTTGCTGTTCATTTTTGGGTAATGTTTAAAGTGATGTTAGTTGATAAAATATCATTTGTAAAAGGAAATAGTAAGTATGTATGTTTTATATATTTTAAGCATTCATCACATAATCTAATGACAAAAATAAATTGTAATAAAAATTAGACAACTGAATTATAATAACAATGTAATTCCATACATGGTATTACTGAAAAATACATTTTCTACATACATTGGTGAAGGGGTTTTAAATTATGTCTTCGGACCTGGTAGGCGCCATTCATCTACTTTGTGATTAATTCAGAATTTGTGTAAGTGACAATGTCACTTGCACCAAAATTCTGCATTGTTGTAAGCCCATCAATCAAAGCATGATAATATGATTGGTTGTTTGTGTTAATGCCAAGTATTTCTATACTATTTTGGTAGACTTGGCTAATTTCTTCATTATGAAACACAAACCTTCTCTGTGCATGTCGTGGCTTTGGGTGACACCATATTCTGCAAAACAAAAAAATAATTTAATGAAATATTGTTACATTGTTAAAATGTAGTAGCAGCAACTCTATTACAGTAGCGGCAACTTGCTGTTGCAGTAGAGGAAACTCTATTGCAGTAGCAGAAACTCATTGTTACAGTAGCGGTAACAATGACTGGTCGCCACTGTAACAATGAAATAATTCACGATTACATTGGTGACAAGTCATTATGCATTTATGTAATATCCTTCCAATACTTATCACAATTGTTATTATGCATTTCTATAATATCCTTCCAGTTAGCAAAACTTTCATGTCAACTAGATAACCACTACCAAAATATTAATATGAGACTTACCTTATCATGATGGCCCTTTTATCAAAGTATTTTCTTACTTGTCTTCTTTGAGATCAATATCCTTTCTAATCAATTTTTTCCATAACGAGCTTATACAACTCCAAGCAAGCGACAATGGTGTCATACTACCTCCAAAAGCCATGGCATGTCAATGCATTGCTTGTGATAGAGGAGGAGGTTTTTGAAGAGCATCCGATGATTCCAAAGCTTTATTCCAAGTAGACTTTTCAGCGTGTAGCTTTCCTGATCACACCCTTTTAGATATTTAGGAGGATATTTGGTTGGTTGAGGAAATTTAGTGGAAAAAGTAGAATATTTTGGACTCAAATTTCATGGTAAATATTTCTCCTTGGGTTCTCCATACAAGCATTTCATAGGGAAGATATAAACATTACTTTCATGCAATGGACCTTTACTAGCATGCTAAGCTACTATTGGACATAATTTTTGTGGATGAAAGGTAGACTTAAGTAACCTTCATGCACCTTCTAGATGAGCTCAGGGACCTCATGTTGGAGATTGAAGGATGGTTGGCTAGGCTAGAGATGGGGTCTCCTTCCAGTTCACCAATTCCTTGGCCATGCAAAGTGGAGGAACAACCCATGAACCTCAACACCTCACTATCCTCCTAAAGCTTAGCAATAATAAAAAGAAAACAAAATATATGTTATGCATGTTTAATTATTTTTCGAAGTGAGGTGATATAATTTCATGTAAAGTAATTAGAAGAAAAAACAACAATAATAAAAAAAAAAAAATATATGTTATGCATTTTTAATTAGTTGTCCAAGTGAGGTGATATAATTTCATGTAAAGTACTTAGAAGAAAGGAAATGTCAGCAATAATAAAAAGAAAAAAATATATGTTATGCATGTTTAATTAGTTGTCCAAGTGAGGTGATATAATTTCATGTGAAGTAATTAGAAGAAAAAAAATGTCAGCAATAATAAAAAGAAAAAAATATATGTTATGCATGTTTAATTAGTTGTCCAAGTGAGGTGACATAATTTCATGTAAAGTAATTGGAAGTAAAAAAGTCATGTAAGTAAGATGTTTAAACCTTATAGTTTCAAAACTATTTGAACACATGATTTAAACATATTATTTGAAGATCTTTGTTAACTAATTTAACTAGTATGTATGTTTTATATATTAAGCATCCATCACATAATATAATGAGAGAACTAAACTGTAATAAAAATTATACAATTGAATTTTAATAACAATGTAATTACATTAATAATGTTACTGAAAAAAACATTTTCTACATACATGTGTAGAGATATAAAAAAGCATCCAGAAATAGAGTAAGCCCATCTATAAAAAACACACCTCATACAAATAAATACATAAAAAATGATGGACATCATGTTGCTCCAATATATCTCAAGAAATAGGAACACCGTAATATGACTTCCCTCCATAATAACCCCAATACCAATGAAAACAACAATCCATTCATTAATAGGCCATGCATGTCGATGCCTATCAATGATAATTGGTGGAGCACATGTTGGCTCCACATATATGGCACATCCACGTCCATTGGATGTTGCTTCAATGAGTATGGAGTCAGTAACCCTTTGGACATATGATTTGTAAATAATGTTGAAGCATTGGAACTGTGCAGCAATGGTTTTTCCTATTGGTGAAGGGGTTTTAAATTATGTCTTTAGACCTGGTAGGTACCATTCATCTGATTTGTAATTAATTCAGGATTTGTGTAAGTGACAGTGTCACTTGCACCATAATTCTGCATTGTTGTGAGCCCATAAATCAAAGCATGATAATATGCTTCTTTGTTTATGCTAATGCCATGTATTTGTCTACTGTTTTGGTAGATTTGGCTAAGTGCTTCATTATGAAGCACAAACCTTGTCTGTGCATGCCCTGGGTTTGGGTGACACCATATTTGGATAACCAAAACCCATTTTTGAACCATCTACAAAACAAAAAAATAATTTAATGAAATATCGTTACATTTTTAAAATGCAGTAGTGACAACTCATTGTTGCAGTAGTGGTAACAGTGACCTGTCGCCACTGTAACAATGAAATAATTCACTTTTAAAGTGATGACAAGTCACTGTTACTGCTACTGCAACAACGAGTTTCCTCTCTCTCTCTCTCTCTCTTTAAATTTGAAGTATATATGTAAAATAAAAACATGGTAAATAACTAAAAAATTATGCTAGAAAAAGAAGTTCGTTTATTAATGGTTAACTAGAGAAATTTTTAATATAAATTATAGAATTGGAAAATATATAGAAAATTTTAATTTTGAGATGAGTTACAGTGGAGGCAATAAACTCTTATAGTGGCAACAATTCACTGTTACAGTGGTGGCAATTGACTATTGCCGCTAATGCAACAACGAGTTGCCGCTACTGCAACAATGAGTTGCTGCTACTGCAACAACGAGTTGTTGTTGCTCTCTCTCTCTTTTTACATTTGCAATATATATGTAAAAGAAAAACATAGTATATAACTAAAAAATTATGGTAGAAATATAAGTTTATTTATTAATGGTTAACTAGATAACTTTTTGATATAAAATATAGAATTTGAAAATATAAAGAAAATTTTAATTTTGAGATGACTCACAGTGGCGGAAATACACTCTTACAGTGATGACAATTCAATGTTACACTGGCGGAAATTCACTGTTGCCGCTACTGCAACACCAAGTTGTTGCTACTGCAACAATGAGTTTCCGCTACTGCAACAACGAGTTGTCGCTACTGCAACAGCAAACGGATTTGGGGACGGAGGGGACAAAGAAATACGTAAAAATTCCAAATAAACATGAGTGAATTTACCTATCGTATTGTTCCAGAGGTAGCCTGGTATTCTGTACAACTCTAGTCCTGGTATTTCTCCTTTTCTACGCTTAGTATTTTCCTCACTCGACCAATGAACACCGTATAAACCCCAAACCATCCAAATTTCACCACTCTAGCAAATGAACACAATATACACCTTTGAATTTCACCACTTGACCGAATGAACACCATATACACCTCCAAATTTCACCACTCAACCGATTTTCACACCTCTAACCATCCAAATTTCACCACTCACTTGAATGAAACCGGACTCCCTTCCCTCACCATTCAATCGAATGAAATCGAACTCCCTTTCCTCACCACTCGACGAAATGAACATATAAACCCTCGGTCGACGGTTTGAGCTCCAAATTCAAATCACCTAGAACACTGGTTTCGGTGGTAAAACCGGTCCGCGAATGGCCCGTTGCCTGACAGGCCATGCATGGTAGATAGAAAGGCCATATGCAACATTTACTCTCATTAATTAAAATGGAGCTCCGTCCCATTAAAATTTGAAATTCGAAGGGCAAGGTGTCACTTCGGCTTTGGAGTGGTTGCGTGAGTTAGCTGGCTCGCTCGTGTCTGGCTGCGTACGCTAGCCTGCAAACGGAGGGAGAGCACTGAAACAAAGAAATCAATGCCTGCGGGAGTTGGACGACGTGTGAGTTAATGAACGTTAACATCTGCTTCGTTAAGACAGAGGGGACGGGCTCGCTGGAAAGCCTTCACTAGCGATGAAGGGGTGCGTAACCCATAGGGCGTTTCGTCTAATGGTTAGCCCACTCCTTTAAATTTATGTTGGTCCACATTCTTATTATGGTTGTGAATGAATTTTTTTTCATTTTCCTTTAATAACTCCCAACTCAATGAGTTGAGCATATAAATTGAGATATCCATCTCGTCTTGAGTCTTTTAATTCATGCAACTAAGGATGTAGAATTTTTCATATTCAACTACTCAAAATAAAATTAATAGATTTTTTAAAATTTTGTAGTGGAGAAATTATTTCAAAATAAAAAGGAAAGAAAATAATAACAAAGAAATTACGCAACAATAAATTATTATCTTCCATTAACTTCTACATTGCTCCAACATGATCTACACAATATGAATTTTGAATTGCCAATTTTGTATTATTGTCTTTAATTATATTAACTTAATATGAATTGTCAATTTTGCAATATTGCTCTCAATTACTCTAATTAAAAAAATTACCCTAATATAAAATTAGACTTCAAGATACTTTAAACTAAATATTCTATCAATCCACTTCCTCATTTACATTATATTTTGGTTGTATATTTTTAATACAAAAGATTAGATTTATTTTCTTCAATAAATAGTTAATTAACATAAATTTGCTTGTTTTTCTTTAAAAAAAATAAAATACTAAAAATTTATTTTTTCTCCATCACTTAATTATTTAAACAATATTTTCATATATATATATATATATATATATATATATATATATATATATATATATATATATATATATATTAAAAATTTAAGGTATCACAAAATTCTATTGAAAATATAACTCCTCCCTAATACTAAATATTTTAAGATGTCCAAATGCATTAATGCAAAGTTGAACTTTTCTTTAAACTACCCAAGTCAAAGTATAAGAAAACCACAAGCTTGCCTATACTTAGAGTTTCCTTATTGTTCAATTTCTCTCATCACCAAAAAGGACAAACAAAAGCTTAGAATGTATTAGAAAAACTTTGATTTAACATGTGATTTATAAAGATATAAATGTGCCACTTTGAATTTACATGTGAATTATAAAGATATAAATTTACGTGACATGTTGAAGGAGATTTGCTTGATTTTTGTATAATGACAGGTTCAATCCCACTAATACACTTATATGGGCTACATGAAAGTACTTTTATAAGAAAAGAGTAAATGTTTCTATGTATTGCTATTTATTTATTCACGGCCATGCAATGTTTTGAAGAACCTATCATATTCCAAAAAAATTTCAAATATTTTTAAAAAAGTTTTGTTTTGTAATCTTAATATAATAAGTGGTGAGACAATAAAGTACTATTTTTATTTCATAAATTCTTAACATGATAAATGGTGACATGATCGGCATGAATTGTTACAACTTTCTAAGTTTCATTTGACTTACTTTTGGTCATAGAAGGTGTTAGAAGAGGCAATGAAGTGAAGCATCACAACCATCATAGTTTTAATGTTGTTATAGGGACATTTAATGTCTGTAGATTATTTATTTTTGAGAATATATTTTGTTGCTATTATAGATCAATAATTTATTTTTAATATTATTAATTAAAATTATTTTAAAGTTTTTAACTTTATGTTTTTAAACTATCTTGGATATTCGATTATAACAATTCATTATAGTAAATATGATAAAATTTTGAGTTTTTTTTTAATGTGAATGTTAATTCTTTTTAATTTTTATTTATTTTTTACTATTTTTTATGCTTAAACGAATAAATTATCTGAAATTTGAGAAATATGAGCAAAAAGAAACACACACTATCTACAATAGACACAAGTTTTTCCCTAGGAAACTCTTAGTGAGATAAACCAAGCTAAAAGTTGATTTTGCTTCGCTCTCTTTTCTCTGGTGTGGAAATATGCAAGTATAAGGAAGAGGTATTGTCACGGTCAGAAATTGTCTCATCTTTACTGCTATGACATCATATTTTGTTCCATTATTTTACGTTTTCAAAGCCTCCTACCCTGCATGTCCATACATTTTTTATGCAATGTAGGAGAATGTGTCTAATTAGCATTCTATTAAAAAGTTGGACGATAAATCTTTATTTCTACCTAAACTCCATTTTATGAATTTTCTTGGATTTATGATGGTTAAATAATTTCTAACAAAGGTTTGCAGATGTTGCACCTCCTACATATATCCTGCAACCAAAGGGATGAGTACGTGTTGACAGATTGGACATTGAGATACCATGCGAGCCCACTGACTAGACATCACCTTGCACACATCTCAAACATCCTCATGGAAATTAGGTCAAGGATTGCTCACTCAAAGGAGGCTACAATTGTTGGAGGACAAGATAGGAGGAGTTATTCCAAGCTATTCCTTGATTCAGATCTGCATATTTCTTGAGATAACTTGTGGTTATACCAAATCAAGCCTCCCTCCTGCGGCTGTTGCAGTCTTCACACTTAGTCTACCTCTATTATTTTTTGTTGTTACATCCTATACTTGTAATGTACCTTGTATAAGAAAGGAATTATGGCCCCTAGTCCTGGTTAGCGATGTTATTATAGTTTCATATTACTGGTTAAATATTCCTGTGTGTCACTCCCTAAGTCGATTAGACCTTGAGCATTTGGATTATTATGTAAATACTAAGAAAAGTTTAATATCAGGAACTCATGCCAAGTTTTGTTTTCTTTATTTGCATGTTCAATGTTTAATCTCCTCTCTATGATTTAAATTTTTTATAAAGGGGATGACCCAATTGTTTGGGCCCGCCAATCCAGCTCGTTGTCTCCTTTCTTTTGTTTATTTACTTAATAGGTTGTATATCTATTGATTGGTGTTGTTATTTTTCATTTGGGTGTGCTAACTAGAGTGATTGATTTCAAATCTAAAGGCTTTTGGAGTGAAAATTGTATACTTCGTCTTTCATACTTCCTTATTTTACACTAGTTTTATATCTTTAGTTCTAGAAGTGCTTTAACTATTCGTATGGTTAGTTTTTATGATAAGAATTACATTTATAAATAATTGATGTAATTAATCGTTACATGGATATTATTCATGAGCTATAACAAAATTTTCATATGTGATTGGACAAAGCCATACTCTGTTTCATAACTCATGTTCAGGTTTTTGACTTCTGGTTACAACCTGGAGTGATTTGTTGAGTGAAACTACAAAGGTGCATCAAATATCTTGAGATCTGGAGCTATTTGTCAAAGTTATGACATATGAGTGACAGATCCATTATGATCCAAGTCCTCTGTTGAGTTACAATATAAACGCAACTGGCCTATTTGATATTTCGAATTCTAGTGTCAAATAATAACTTGGAGTTGTCCTAGATCTACTTGAATCTAAAATTTTGTTAATTGATAACGAGAGTTACACTGAGTTTCGTTATGGCTTGGAGTTGTGGGTTGATATCAATATTTTCATTCTTTAACTTACAGATATTTTCATACCAAAATATAACATATACATATTATTGATTGGCTTTTCAAATCCAATATTTCACAACTGTGATATTCCAACATATTTAATGTATTGCCTTATCTTCCCCTTATGTTTGTTCATTGCAAAAGGATTAGAGTAAGTCACTAATTTATAAAGAGAATTTGAGTGTTAAGTTAAGTTTCTATAAATTCTCTCAAGCATTTGAAAATACAGTAATGATTCATAACTTGGAGAGTTACAAAGTACTTTCCTTGATATCTACTCCTTGTGTTCTTTTATAAATATATTGTTTCCAAGACTCATTTTTAGTTGAACTAGTAAGATCATTGGTTTATGAAGATTTAAAAGTTGTGTGTAATCTTGGGGAGAGTATTTACTATTAGATTTGAGTGGGAAGCATTTTCATTGAACAATGGAATTTTGTTTACACAGTCAGTGCATCTGAAATGGAATGAAAAAGCCATAGATATATCTAGAGCCTATATTTTTTTGTATTTGGTTTACACAACAAGTTTTCAATAGAATTTAGTAAAACATTATAATAGGATTGGTTGTTTGAGTTATGTATTGAATGTGAGAATATTTATATTACATTCCCTTTGATAGTGAGTGGATTGTCTATGAATTTAATTGTCTTTATTTTTAGTCAAATTGAGACAGAATTTCCACTTAAATTCATCAATTTAATTAGTGGTCAAAGTGCAGGATTCCAATTTATTGTTAGATAGTGTTTGGTTTTTTAATAAGTTCCATTTGATTGCAGGAATATTACAAGGAGTTTAACTAGTGTTTGCAAGAATTGAAGGAGTGTTATTAGATTGGTTGGATTAGGGATTTGTTCTACAAGATCCGAAACTATTCCTCGAGCATTTTTAGTGTTGCACCTCAAAGTGAATGGACCTTGGATTGACATTAAATGTTGGGTCACTGAGATATCAAATACTATCGTACCAACACTTTATCGTCGTTGTTGGGGAGGCACTAGGGAAATATTTTGGTAATTTCTTGAGTGAGTTATTTTAGCATTAGAGGTAAGAATCTAGTTGTTTTTTAGTAGGTGTGCCTTTGTTTGTTTCTCATTAGGAGGGTTAATTTTTCACTATAAGGAATTACTATAGATATGGTTTTTTTGTAACAATTGCAAAATTTTATTGACTTAAAGATGTCGTAGCCCAACAAGTGATTTTTATAGTCTTTACTTATTTTTTTGATTGATTTATTTCTTTTCAATATGAATGAGTAGGGGCAAAGTTCCAAGACCTAGTAAGGGTAGAGGAAAATATGATAATTTGGAAATTCATTTTTCTCATGCTGGTCATGCTACAGGTAAACACTCCAGGTACTCTTAGAACAATGAGATTGGTACTTTACATTTGGACTCCAGAAAAAATAGTTTTTGGAACTATCTTTTAGGTACCTGTAATCTGCAGATTGGTAGAACAAGTGAATAGGGGTAACATCAAACCATTATTTGGAGTTTTAGGACCTAGCCTTCTTGGACTCAGAGAGGGCTCCCTCTATGTTTGCTTGTAAAGGTTTTAACTTGATAGCTTTTAGGTTTTGATTTTAGGCTAGTTATAGGGATTAGGGTTTGTTTGTTGTTTTGGTTGGGTAGGTTGTCAAGAGAAATAGGTAGAATCAGAGAGGATCAATCCATTGGGTTGTGGATTCTGCAAAGGTCTTGAAAAATGTAAAAAACGAGTCAAGGATAGTTCATAGGGCAAGTTGGCAAGGCCAAATGGATCTAAGTAGGTCTAGGGAGAGTGAAATGAACATGGAGTTGTGAAAATATTAAGTTAATGGACAATAAAGGATCCTCTAACAAACTAGTAAACAAGAAAAAGCTTCTAAGATGATAGCATAATAAAAACTTGAAGAGCAATGAAGGATTCTTCCATATCAACTAGGCTAAGCAGATCTTAAAAATAACAGATAAGTAAGCTAAGAGAGAAGTGAAGGATTATCTAAAACTTTCTTGCAAACAAATAGAATTTTAGCATAACATCTTAGTAACACTAAAGAGCATTTAAGGATTCTTTAGCAAAACTTTGAGGAACAAAACATAGAAATCAAGGAAGCAGGCAGAAGTAGGGTACCAAGAAGGCAAATCCTATTCTCTATTTCTGTCCTATGACTAAATGAACCATAAACATAATGAATAACTGAAGAAAACAAGAACAAAGATGAAATACATCACCATCTAACCAAGCTTAATGAATCCTAAGAGTGAGCTCAATCCAAAACCATCATCAAGCACCAAAGCCAATTTCTCTTCAATATCAAAGTCTATGTATTACTCTCAATAAACATCAAACAAAATAAAATGAGGCCCTCATGATATATTTATCTAGCAAAGGAGGGAAAAAACCCTAACTAGGGTTTTGGAAACCTTTAATACATCGTAAATGTCATTTATGTCCAAAGAGACCATGCAAGGCCCAAGGCACATAATATCTAAGCTAATAAATGAAAGATAACTCAAACATAACTCCTCAACCAACTCTGGAGTGTTTTTTCCTCAAAAAACATTAAAAAATCCATTTGTCATAAATTTGTGTTTTTTGTTGACTTTTTGGCAAAAGCACAGCATAGAGGTCCAAGGGCGCAGCACCTGCACTAGAAAAATGGGTCACCTTGTAGCTAAGGTTTGATGGCCTTCCCGATGTCGGAATGAGCTTCGTGATAGCTCGTTGGAAAGCTTGTCGAGTCTACTTTCGAAAAATTCCCTTGGTTGTCTAATTGGGCTTCATTTACCTATTAAAAAACGAAAACCCCCAAGGCTGCTAAGAGCGTAGCACTTGCCTTGAAAACAAGGCAGAAAGGTCAAAATTAGCATGTTTTTGGGCCTTTTGGGGGACCAAAACTGATCCAAATGATCTAAAATTTGGTGTTCATGATGCCCTTGGCATAAGGATTCCAAGAATGTAGATTTTTCCTCCAATTGATGCCCTGATAAAAATCGCAGCGCCAAGGGTGGTGCGCCCTTGGCCTTCAAAAACAGTGAAAAACCAAAATTTCCCAAAAACTTGCCAAAATTTGCAAATATCTTCCTCATGGTGTTTGGGATGCGTGTAGAGAGAAGAATTAGCTAGGATCCCAAGGTTTTCTTGGCCTTTTCCTCCTTGAGGGCTTGAATTTTGGCAAGGGCTCTTTGAGCTTTGCCCTTGCAATTTGATTTCTCAAGGCATAGTGCTTGGCCATCTTCTTCCGAAGGCCTAGGTCCCTTTGTGTCTTCTCTAGCTACTTGTTTTCCACCTTATAATAGTTAATGACATAATTTTCCATGGTAAGCTTTCTTTGTAGGTCTCTGATCTAAGCATCCTTGCTTTAGAGCAAGATGCTTGTAACCCTCTTCTCATTCTCATTTTCACTGTCGAGGTCAATGAGTTGGAACTCTTTTTCAGTTTGATGCTTGCCTTTCTTACCTCCAATAGTGACCTTTTCCTTACCTTTTTCAAGCTTCTTTGTTGATGATGAAGGCATGGCCCCTTGCCTCTTGAGGGCAGCAAACACATTCCTTTCTCCTCTTTGGTATGTCAAAGGAAGAGGTTCAATATTGTTTCTGTCAGTGCCATATGTCTTGTTTCTATCATTGTGGTCATCTTTGTTTAGCTCACTGAAATCTTGGCTCACTTCTTCATTTGTATCCTTCATGCTAACATCACTGCCCTTTCCTTTGCTTCTCTTTGTAGTGCCTTCATCCTCTTCACTGCTTCCTTTATTGCCTTCAACATTGCCATGAGCCTCACTGTCTTTTGCACTGCTCTATGCACTATCATCATTACCACTGTGAGCCTCACTGTTTCTACTGTCATCATTGATGTCTTCCTCTTCATTGCCTTCTGCACTGATTTTTGCATTGCTTTCTGCGCTATTCTCTGCACTATTCTTTTCACTGTCTTCATCTTTCTCATCATGGCTTTGTTCCACACTGCCTTCTGTCTCCTTGCTGTGAGCCTCACTGTGCTCTTTACTACTATCATCAGCTTCATTGACATCTTGTCTCTTGGTGCTACTGCTACCATCATCATCATCACATCATCACCTGCCTCATTGTTATTTTTGCCACTTTCTTCAGTTGTATCCATACTTCCTTCTGCCTCTTCATCTTCAACATCATCATTGCCCTCAGTTTCCATGCATTCTGCCTCTTTATTTTCTTCTTCCTCACTACTTGATTTGTCATTGTTGCCCTCTCCTTCATTAGTATTTGATTGCTCATCATTGTCACTGCCCTCATGGTTATATGCATTCTGAGAGGGTGAGGAAGGAGGGTTGTTTTGAGGTGAAGGAATATGTGTAGATGGAGAAGCATGATCATCAAGAGATGATTGAGGAGTAGGGACAGGAGTATGATATGATGAAGGCAAATTTTGCTGATGATGGGGTTGTGGGTTGGTGAACACTTCATGGGAAATGAAAACCTCCCATGATATTCCCTTTTGCTGCAATTGGTGTAACACAACCATCTTAATCAAAGAGTGATGAAATAAACTTTGCATCTGCTGGGAATAGTCCCTCTTTGTACAATATAAGACATCTTGTCAATACTCCTGTAGAGATAGTAGGGTGGTGCGGCATCTTGACCCTAGTGAAGTGCATCAGCAGCCTAATGTGATAAGAGTAAAGCCTAGAGTACCTCCCCTCAGATGTAAAATATTTCATGATAATTCTCATCAGAGGCGCATACCTCTCCAGTAAATGTGAGAAAGGGAAGATAGATTTGCAGTTTTCTTTGTATCTGGGCTTTAGGAAGGGTTCATAGCACCTTAAGTCAAGATTTGACTGTTTGAACCACTTCTCCCCTATAGTAGGTATGCTTGTGGCATTGGCAATGGCATCTGAGGAGAGTTCAAAGGTCACCCCTGCAAAGTTTGATTGTTTGTCATGTAGGTTAAGGATGAATAGCCTAGTCATCTCAGGATGATTTTGTACCTGTTGTACTCTTTCAAAAGAGTGAAAACATCACACATTTTGGAAATATGTGACAGTCATAGGAGAGGCCACCAGCTCATCAGTGTTTTGAGGTTCAAACCTATTAATCCTCCCTCCTCTATGTTGATGCCTCCTTGGCACTTGGCCTTCCTCCTCACTAGCACTGCCTCCTTCCCTTGACATTTTGCTCACTGCTGCCTTTGAAAAACCCTAGCTGTACTTGTGAAATTGATGTGGAAAAGGGTAAGGGAGTGATGGTGAAAAAGGCAGCTTTATACAAATGAGCAGGGAAAATTTTAAGGATGGGAAATTATTTTGAAGTTTAAAAAATTGGCGAATCTCACTAGTCCCTAATATGCAAACTATAAAATGTTTATTGATATATTTGTAAAATTATTCAAATTTATAATGATTTTCTATATACTCTCTATATAACGTTGGCGATTTTTAAGTTAAAATAATTTTATATTGTAAAATTTGTGCGAATCATTTTTATAAAAAATGGAAATTGGCAAATCTTTTTTTTGGAAAAAACATGGAAAATTAGCCCACCTAAGAATATTAGCCCCTAAATTTTTCCATGCAAATGAGGGATGAGTGAATAAGGGTGAGGAAAAACCCTAGATGAATGAACAATCTTTCAACAAGGCAGCTCTCTATGTGTTTTTTACTTTATTTTGCAGATAGGTGAATGAGTGTCTTTTAAATAGTGGTGTTCGAGTATAAAAATTAGGTTTTCCTTCTTAGGTCGTCACTCCTTTGACCAAATGATGATAAAAAAATTGGAGAGGGCTTGATGAGCTGCACTTACCTCTTGAGGATGCTTGAAAAATTTTGTTTGATAGCTTGGAGGTGTTTTTGAGTGGATTTGAGGGTTTGTAGGTTGTGGAGGCCCTCCTAGCCAAACACGCAGCGCTTAAATGGGTTGTTGGGTCAGCCAAGGGTGCAACACTAAATGCGCAGCACTGAAAGTGAACGAGCTGTCGAGTCGGAAAAGGAGGAACACCGAACGTGTTTGCTGGGCCTTCTGAGCCTGTCGGGCAAATGCGCAACACGTACTTCAAGGCACGTAGCGCAGAGTAAATTTACAAGGGGTTTTTTGGTAGGGGCACAGCGCCCGACTCTGAACATGCAACGCTGCCCTGAACGCGCAGCGCCAGGTAAACTTGCCCAAACTTGACTGAAATCTCACAGTTTTTCCTCCTGATTGCTCTAAAAATGATCACAAGTGAATAATGAGTGGTCTAAAGGGTTGAGAGGACCTTTTATAGCCTTAAGGGTTTAAATTTTATCTTTACAAACCTTATTTCCAATGTTTTTAGCCTTTGTCACTCTTTTCACGATATTCTTTTGTCACTGATTCTCTGACTTTCTGCTTTGTAGGATTGCATGAGTTAGGAACTTGATATTTTTCCTCATATTTTTCACTAAATTTTAACACTGTTTGTATGCAGGCTGGGTAACATGATGATCTTGACCTCTTTGATCTGGGAGGCTTGATAATGTTTTCTTTTGACACCTATGAGACCAAAACACAAGGAAACCTTTCACAACACTCCTTCGACATGCATTATGGAATTCAAACAATGCCCTTTACCTTCTTTGGCCACTTCTGATTTGCAAGTGCCTTGAAAACAGTGATTTCACCTCTCTTACTGATATTTGAGGCATGATAGGCTTAACTTAGCAGCTTTTAGGATGCTTCCATGTATCATCTTCAAAAAATTCTTTTACCTGCACCATGGAGCTCAAACCTTCCTTTGTTTATTTGGAATGACAAACTCCCTTTGGACAAGTTTGGGATCTTTAAAAACAGTGACATCTTCAGAATCCTTTTCTTTGCTAGCATCATGGATTTCAACTTAACCTTTCACCATTTTTTATCATCTTCCCAAAACCCTAGGTGTCTGGAATGCTTGAAAACAATTATCAATGTTGTCTTCTAAGTTCTCTATAGCCCTTTCAAGTTCATTCATTTCTGTCCAATTCACCTCACCTTTTTCCCTTTTTCATCTATAAATTTTGAAAAAAATATTTCATGTTTGGTTTCTTGGTGTACCTCCTTCAGGTCATTGGTAGCATTGAATCCCTGCTTGGCACACTGCTGGCCCAATCAAGCTTAAAAACCCTGATTCTTCTTGCAAACAAATTGCTTCCCCTCTCCTTGCTATGATGTCTTTATTGAGGAGCTGACCTCTCACCTTACCAACTCTCTGCTGATAGTCACTTTAACACTCCTGCAGAAGTGTCAAAATTCATAGTTTCCTTTTGCAGAACTTGAACTTGATAAGGTGGTCTTCTTAGGATATTTTCTGATCTTTCTTGGACAACCATGTGTTGTTCTTCCATTACATCTAAGCTAGTTTCTAGCACAGGAATAGTGGTATTTAAAACACTAATGATCACCTTACAACTTGTGAAACCTTATTGACCTAGTGAGAGGGTCCTTTGACCTGGTCTTTAAATGAAAACTGGCTTGGGATCTTCAGGTGTAAAAACAGAGTATAGACAAGGTGATGTACTAAAGATCCAAAATCCAATGTACTTGATTTATCTAAAGAGCCTACAGAGATAGTTTTGAAAACATCACTGCTTGGGGGACCTGGTGAACATGGGAAGGGATAGGGCTTATAGGTGACCCTAAATGAAAAGTGGAGTGATAGGAAAGGGAAAAACAGAGTTAATGAGGCTATATGTGGGAGAAAGAATGGAGATGAGTGATATAAGCCCATGAGGATTTTTTGGAGTGGCAGGGTGATTATGGAATGGAAAAATGGTAGAATAGTGAAAAATTTGGTATAAGGATAATGAAGGCAGTGAGATTTCTAAAACTCACAATATTCATGAATCTTGTTTTTGGAAATCTAGGACCAATATTTAGTCATCTACAGATAGTAAAAATTACTAATGACTAACACTATCAAAACTCTATTTTAACGTGGAATTTTGGATGAGTTAATTAATGGTTTGAACTTATTATGACAAGGAGATGTATACCAATTGAATTTTAATCAAATTTTTGATTTGTGAAGGAATTATTCATGCAGTCAATACATATCTATGAGTGTGCTATTTGTGGGTGAATACGCCTCTCCCACTATCCATCTCGATCTTATGAATGAACTCTAGCCTATCTTGGCCATATAAATATATACATACTTATAAGGGAATAAGCTATCCTCCCAAACTTACAAGTTCTAAAACCAGGGCTGTTAAGTTAATTATTTCTAATTTACGCATTCATTTAATTAACATATAGATTCCCTCTCTCCATGCACGTTCCCTTAAGATAGATTTCAAACCTATAATGTATACAACAACCCTGGAAAGATGACCCAAATATCTATAATACATTTCCATGCCATATTCACAACCTTGGACACTAACTCGAGAAAATTAACATTTTTGTGCTAGTTTATTGCTAGTTTATAATAATCAATACATGAAAAAGAAAAAGAAAACATAGAGATATCAATATTCTAGTAATTAATCATTCCTATACCATACTACAAAACTAAACATTACACAGGAATTTACATTCCTCAACATTTCGCAAGCATGAAAATTGTACATTGAACCAGTGTCAACATAAGCATTAAAACCAACACACTGAACATATGCATAACATTCAAAGTGTAAGAGATTGAGTAACACCTATCTTATAATAGGAATTTGGAAGCTTAGATCAACTACATGCTTAGAAGGAAACATGAATATATTCTTTCCTAAACTAGAATTTAGGGAACCTTCTTCTCACTTTCATAAAAAAGACAAACAACTTATCAGCACTATGGTGAGTGTGGATATTATTCACTTCAAAGGAGTGTAACCAAGAATTAGCATGTCAATTATATTGTTAATATCTATTTCTAGTATTAATAATAAGGGGGTATTGAGCAATCTACCTAGCAGTATTCATTTAGGTGATTCAAACCCCGATTTAGGCTCAAGAAAGGAATACCAAATTAACTCATGCATCATATAAATATGCAAAGAAAAGAACAACCCCACGCTCTTATAAGGAATAACCTTGCCAACATTAAAAAATACATTAAAACATTAATTAGGCATATTGATGGCAATCAACTAATTTTGATCATGAGAAAGAGAACACTTATCTAGAAATGAGAACTTGGAAACTGAGATTGGGACTCTAACTCTCCACCCAACATTAGACACAATGCAATTGATCCTTTCTTGGAATATGTTGTTCCTACTACAACACCCTCCAAATTTTGGCCTATATCCAAATTTGGATCCTACTTTAACCTTGTGAATTATCGTTTCTAGTAGTAAAAAACACTACATGTTTATCCTCTAAGTTCCCTAGTCCCTTTGTGAAGAAAACCTAAGTGTCATCGTTTCGTAAGGGAAGTGTTACACATTGTGAAAGGGAGTTATGTCACATATTTAAGAGGAAAATTTGGTGTTAATGGGTCTTATCTATCATAAATACATCTACTAGACTCATTCCCAAAGTTTTATGCATTGTTTTGTTGATGTCGTCACTTGTGTTGCAAAGTGTATCTTAAAGTGTCGCACTAGGAGGTAAGTGCTATTTTGTTGTCCCATTAATGGGTTCGTGCATATTTTAGGTGTTGAGTGTTCGCTATTGTATCTTCAATTTTTCTGAGTGTGTAATCATATTCAAGACTTGTTCTGGTTTCACCTTTACCTCACTGATTTGACACATAGTCAAATTATGGAGATTTCCTTACCCAACCAACCCTGCTCCACTTTTCCTCTATGAACTACACATTGCGAAGTTGCAAGACTCAGTAAGCATCCCTTGCCTCCTAAAACTACGTAGTGTGCAATCACTTCCTCCAAGGACTGCACATTACACATTCACAATTCTTAGAGATACCTCCTGTCTCATAATTGTGCAATATTGCCTCCCATTGCACACTACGCAGTTTCAGCCAAAAGCCAGTCTCCTTGTCTCTTTGAATTGTGAAACTGCACAATCCAGTGGCCCAGTCTCTCTCTTGAACTTTGCATTGTGTATTCATAGTGGGAAAACCTGCCTCGTTGTGTCACTGTTTATCTTAACTGCGTAGTCATTTCTCTCAAGCCTCCAACCACTGTGCATTGCACAATCATAGTCATCAATTCATCACCCCTACCTCATGGAACTGTACATTGTGAAATCCTTGAGCCTTCTCCTCTGTCCAACACTCAGTTCCGAGCTGATCAATGAATTACCTGAAGAAAGTTAGACTAGGATATTTCCACACTAATTTCATATTATCATGATTGAATTTAATTTGCAGGTATTGTATCTTGACATGGAAGGATGATGTTCTAGAACGATGACAAGGAGACCATGCAAGAACACACTCATGAAGATACAAAGACAATATGATCACCAAATAAGAAGATGAAGGAACACTATATTGCAACAGAATATGGAAGATCAAGATCAAATTTCAGACTCCATATCTTCAAGCCTTTTAAAGGAGAAAGAGGAACATTGATATGTCATCATAAAGTCCATGCCATCAATACCATGTCATGTCTTGTCAAAGTGTCATCTCAAGATTCATATTAGTCATCATGTTTCCACGTCATTTATGGATATAATTATGTAATTTTCAAGAAAATGAGAAATGTAAAGTGTGTGGAAGTCCAAAGGTCACCCAAAAAATGTGAAAATCCGTGTAGAAGTCTAAAGGTCAGTTAGGAGTTTGAAAATTCATATGGAAGCTCAAGAGCCAAGAGGTGATCTAGGTGGATGTTGGTGGCCACCCAACTATTCCACTTGTACCCCCACCATTGTCTCTTTTAGTGTTTTAGTTTCCTTAATTGTAGCACAATTTACTATTTTTGGAAACTTTTCAGGTTCTGAACTTCTGGAGCCGTTTTGAGGCCTTAAACAAGGTTTTTTGGGAAAATTGGGGAAATCATTATTATTTGCCTCATGTTTCTCCCTCAAAAGTTGTTGTCCTCGGATAGATATTTTTAACAAGGTATTGTGCGTAACAAACAGAGATCATATGCCAAAGTTACGACCCTGGGAAGTTGATGTACCAATTTACCAAAACATGGCCCATAGTTTTGGCGCTTCATCTCCTAGGGTTAGGTTTTTGGATGTTTAGGATTTTCTATTATTTCTCAATAATAAATAGCCCTTCAGGCGTCATCGTAACACAGTTTAGAGGCATGTAGCCACCACATATCTTCTTAGAGATAAGCTACCATCGCCCAGGCTAGTTTATTTCCATTTTGTTTTAAAGTTTATTTCAGTATTTGATATTAATGAAATGAAGTGTTATTTCTTCTGCATATCTGTATTTATGGTTATAACTGTAATTTGTTCCGTTCCTTTTTAAGTTCAGATCAATGTTATTGGAGCAATCTACTCTTTCTCAGTTTTTCTTTGCATGTCCCCAACGAGGTTAGGATATAAGGAGTTAGGGCTCAAATTGGTCGAAAATTTGCAAGACCAACCTCAGAAACCCCGATGACCTCACATGGAGGAAGAGTAAAAAGATGAGGGGGTAGGATATCCATTCAAAATATTTCTTGAAGAAGCCCTCGAGTGATAGAGAAACATGATGATGGGCAACTTTTCCCAAATCCTTCAACAGCTACCCAAAGCAACACCTCTCCTTCCAGCAACCACTATGGAAGTGCCACACCCTTCAAGCAAGTTAACTTTTATATACCCATATTTGAAGGTCAGATAGATGCAGACGCCATAGATAAATGGTTAAATTTTCTAGAAGGATATTTCTATGTTCATTATTTTTCCAATGGGGAAAAGATTACTTTTTCACTTCTCAAAGCTGCCCCCCACGTCAAGGACTACTAGGAAACCTATTGTGAGAATAAAGATGAAAGTACACCCTCACTATTTTCAGTCACACCCACTTGGAATCCATTTCGGGACACCATCAAGGAGCAGTACTACCCTCTCGGGAGTTATGAGGATAAATACATAAAGTGGACCATGTTGCGGCAGGGAAGGGACCAAGAAGTGCCTAAGTTTACCAATGTTTTTAATACCCTTCACACAAAGTTGGGTATCAAGGATTCTGAGTGGAATTTGAAACTCAAGTACTAAAATTGTCTACACAGGTACATCTGAGATGAGATGGAGTTCTTGGACATCTCCTCGCCTGACACGATGTACCAATACAATGTCATGATTGAGTAGAAGTTTAAATAGAAAAATCAATATTTTGGATCTACAAACCTGAAGAAAGGGAAAGAAGCCCTAAAACCTCAAATAAAAGGACAAATCCAAGGTGGGATGACTCAGGAAAACCCTTCAAAGCCACAAGCAAAGAAAAAAACCATGAAGACAAAGAAGGAAACGGGAAAGTATTATTAGTTCCATAAGATCTCCACTCACAACACGTGTGAGTGTTGGGCCAAATAGTCATTGGTAGCCGAGCTAAAAACTTTTGAATCATACGCATGTTTTGACTTTGAGTTAGAATCTGGCAAGGGGAATGAAAAAGGGAAGAATATCATTAACGTGGAGCCCAGTGCCATCGTGTCCACCACCAAGATCTAGAATATTGAGCCTGAAGATCCGGAGGAGGGGAAATGCCTCTTCCACTCATAGATGTGGGTGAAGGGTTCTCCGATGCAGTTCATTGTCGACAGCGGTAGCCAAAAGAGCTTCATTTCAGCAAAGGTCATGAAGTGGTTGGGCCTATTGACTAGCTCACATCTGCAATTGTACACCATCGAGTGGCTTCGCTAAGGATGAGATCTCTGCATCAGCCAGCAGTGTCACCTTCCCTACCGCATAAATCCCTACATGGATGAGGTATTGTGTGATGTTTCTCCTCTTAAAGTTTGTGATGTATTATTAGGAAAACCATACTTGTGGAAGTGACATGTTGTATATCAATCTAGACCTTGATCTGTTATTATTTATTTGTATAATAAGATATACAGGATACCAAAGGTAGCACCACCTACCACCATCTTTTTTATCTCTACTAAGAAATGCAGTAACATCATCTCCCAAATAGGGATTTTTTTTTCTAATTCACTCTCAAAGTAAGGGGAATATTGTAGCCACATCCGTGGCCCCTGGGAAGGGTTCCTCCATGCATCAAAAGTAGGTGGATGTGGTCGTGGAAGAATACAGGGACATCTTCTCCTCACCCACATGAGTACCCTTTCACTGTCAGGTCAAGCATTCGATCGATCTGACTCAAGGAGCACCTCTACCCAATGGGACAATATATCACCACTCCATTCTATAAAATGAAGAGATCAAGCAACAAATCTAGAAGTTTCATAAAAAAGGGCAGACCCGACTAGGTTCGTCACCTTGTGGGAGCCCGATTGTACTTGTACAGAAGAAGGATGGGACCTGGAGGCTTCGCATTGATTATCGAGCACTAAAAAAAGTCACCGTGAGTAACATGTATCCAATCCCACAAATTGATGACCTTCTGGACCAAATCAAGGGGACCAAGTGTTTCAACAATATCGATCTAAATTCTGGCTATCACCAAGCTCCAATAGAGCCCATAGATGTATGGAAATTTTCCTTCAAATCCAAGAAAGGCCTTTTTTAAAGGTTGGTTATACCCTTCAGGTTGAAAAATTCCCCTGCTACTTTTATGAGTCTAATTTATGACATCCTGTTTCCCTTCATGAACTCATTTGTGTTTTTTATCTGGACGAAATCCTCATCTTCAGTAAGAGTTGGGAAGAACACTTCAAACACATTCGATAGGTCCTTAAAACCCTTCGGCAACACAAACTATGTGCCAACTTGGAGAAATGCATCTTTGGCATGAGCTAGGTCCAAATCCAGGTTACATCACATATGAGCGTGGCATGCATGTGGATCTGACTAATGTCCAATTCATTTAGGATTGGCCAGCCCCGACCACTCTAATAGAGCTTCGATATTTTTGGACCTTGCAAATGTTTATCAGATATTCATGTTGGGATTCTCCCATATCACTTGGCCTTTTAGTCATATTACTAAGGGCAAAGTGAAATAAAAGTTTTCCTGGTCCAAGTCCCAATAGAATGTGTTTATTGAATTGAAGCACCACCTCTAATCTGCACCAGTACTCACACTGCCATACCTACAACAACCATTTTAAATTGAGACAGATGTCTCTAACTATGCTATTGGTGTAGTACTCACCTATCATGGGCATCCAATGGCCTATCATAGTGATACACTTTCCGATACAATTCGAAAGTACCCCACCAGTGATAAAGAAATGTATTCCATCGTGCAGGCTTGCTAAAAATGGAAGCATTAAATTATGGGGAAGGAGACGATCATCCACACTGAACACCGATCTCTTTAGTTTATACAGACACAATGGAAGTTTCAGAATGATTACCATTATAAGTGATCTATATATTTGCAACAATTCCACTTGAACATTAAATACAAAAAGGGAAGCACCAATCATGTTGGAGACTGCCTCAGTCAGCCCCCAGTTGCAACACTGACTACTATTCTTAACTCTTGTGGCCACTAGGCCTCTATATGGCCGTAACTATACAAAAATGATCCATATTTCACCTCCACATACCAGATGCTAGTAGATGGAAAGAAAGTTCTTGATTTCCAGCTTCAGGACACATTATTATGGTACAAGAAGAAAATAGGTGAAGTACCAAAGATGTAATTTCATCCAAGGGCAATGATGAAGATCAATTTGCATTGGTTGGAAACGAGAAGAAGGTAAAATTGAAGAAATATGAAACCAAACTAGAATCCAGCTAAGGGGGCAAGAATAAAGACTTATCCAAAATAAAATGCTTCAATTTTCATGAATTGAGACATTATGCAAAAAAATGTCAACAAAAAAAGTCTAGCAAGAAGAACTTAGAAGGAGCAACAGGTGAAACATTGGCTTCACAGTTTGGGATAGACTTCACCTTGATCACATGCACGGCTATCAATCTGATGGAGAGTGTGTGGTACTTGGAGTCAGGTGCCTCATTCAAAATGACAATGTGTATCGATATTTTCAGTAACCTGGAGGAGAAAGATATCCAGATGCATATTGGACTTGGGGATGATGGAAGGTACAGTACGACTGAGATGTTGGAATTTATAGGTTAAGTTCCTTAGATCAAACACCAAAGGTCACTGCTCATAAACAGATCACAGATCAGTACACCAGTATTTGATGTGGTTAAAACCCTCAAAGAGGGAAACAATCCTCAACCTGAGCCAATGTGACCACTTCAAGAAATTTATTAATATAAAGAAATTAAATTTACATAAGATTCTCTCATAAATGGTCACCGTACAAATGACCCTCCATGCTCTTTAAATAGAGATCATGGACCAATCGGGTGTTAAGCCACAGATCAAGTGTCAGTAATACTGAGGAGAGAATGAACCGTCAGATCACTATATATTGTGATCGTAGGATTATAAGTTACAAAAGTACATAGTAAAGAAACACACTTTACCTAACTCTACGCTAGACCAAGTTATACTTAACTATTTCCTATGTGTCGGAATATCCTAACATCCCCCCTTAAAAAAAACTTGGGGTAGGATTGAAGGGTTTAAAAAGGTGACACAATAGGAGAAGGAAGGAGGCATTAGAGCCTATCCCCCCTTAATGATAACTTTCCTGAACTCCAAGCATAGATCTAAGTGTGGTAAAATTTTCTGTGAGAGCCTTTGTAAATATATCAGCAACTTGATCATTGGTTGAACAATAGTGCACTTCAAGAACATGACCATGAATGAGATTTCTGATGAAGTGTATGTGTAGCTCAATGTGTTTCATGCAATGATGCTAAACTGGATCTTTTCATAGCTGAATGGAACTCTGATTATCACACCAAAGTGTAGTTGGATGCTACTGATGAAGACCAAATTTAGACAGGATCTGACGAAGGAACAAGGCTTCCTTGTCGGCTTCAACAACACCACGATACTATGATTCTACCAAAGAAATAGAGATGGAATTTTTTTCTTACAAGAAAATGTAATAGGTCCTGAAACAAGAGTGAATACATAACTTGTGACTTTCAATCATCAGGGTCACCAACCCAATCAGAATCAGTGAAACCAACCAACAATGTAGATGCTCCTGCACTATAATGAATCTTGAATTGAACTTTACCTCGAATATATCAAAGTATTATTTAGCTTCTTTCTGGTGACTTTCATGAGGTTTGTGCATAAACCAAGCAACAAGACAAACGACAAAGGAAAGTTCAAGACATGTATGGGTTAAATACAAAAGTTTACCAACAAGTTGACAGTATAAGGTAGCATCAAATTCAGGGGAAGTACAATTGACTGAAAGCTTAAATATAGACTAAAAGGGAGAAGGGGTTGGCTTACAATCTTCCATGTGAAAGTGGTGTATAAGTTCATAGGCATACTTGGATTGAGAAAGGGTAATACCTTCTTTGGATTGCAATACTTGAAGACTAGTGAAATAATGCAAGTGTCCCAAGTCTGTCATTTCAAACTTCTTTTTGTGGCTAGAATTCACATGGTTTATATGGTTGGGATCAATACCAGTAAGGATAATATCATCAACATAAAGAACAAGGTTGATTAAGGACTTACCATTTTCTTGGTGTAGACAGTGTTGTTGGAATGACATCTAGAAAAGCCATTATCTAAGAGAAAAATATTCGTTTTGGCATACCAAGCCCGAGGGGCTTGTTTGAGACCATAGAGAGACTTCCTAAGGTGACAAACAAGGCTATAGTTAGTTTGGATAAATCTAGGGGTTGTTCCATATAGATTTATTCATGCAAGTCCCCATGTAAAAATTTGGATTTAACATCCATCTGATGGACTTCCCATTTAAAGGAGGCAGAAAGGGAAAGAACATGGAGGATATAATTCATTTTGGAAACAGGGGAGAAGGTTTCAATATAGTCAATGACTTCAACTTGTGAAAATCCTTTAGCAACAAGATGAGCTTTATATTTATCAAGTTTTCCATTTGGTCCAAACTTTGTTCTTTAAACCCATCTGGATCTAACAAGTTTTATTCCCTTTGGAAGAGGAACAAGATCCCAAGTATCATTTTCCAATAAGGAACGATATTCTCCATTCACAGCTGCATCCCAATCTGGATGACCTGAAGCTTTTTCAAAGGTATCTGGATCATGATTTTCTAGAACTTGATCTAATAAGGAAGAGGCTCTGCCAAACTGAGAACGTGTACGATGTTAATCTGCAAGGTCACCTGCAAGAGAACCTGTTGCATCCTAAGTAGAGCGGACCCATTTTGGAAGTTGTGGAGCTGAAGGAAGATTCTAAGGTGGTGGAGGAGGATTTTCATCCTCGCTGTCATCATTCGAAGTAGAAGGAATGATGTCGAAAGCCACAAGAGATAGAGAGAGGTGGCACATATGCCAAGTTAGGCTCACAGGCCAAAGGTGGCACACCCACCGAACTAGGCTCACAGGTCAAAGGTTGCACACCCGCCGAACTAGGCTCACAGGCCGATATATTTTCATCAAATTTTACATCTCTTCTAATGATTACATTTTTGGATTTTGGTTGAAGAAGTCTATATCCTTTGACATCTTCAGAATATCCAACCAAAATGCATTTTTCACTCTTAGGTTCTAAGGATTTATGTTTCTCATCGGGAATATGGGCCCAAGCTTCACTTCCAAAAACATGAAAGTGAATTACATCTGGTTTGATTGAGCTTCGGGCTTCTTCTTGAGTGATATTCCTTAAAACTTTAGTAGGAGTGCGATATAATATGCAATTTGCACAGTTAATTTCTTCTTCCCAAAAATTAAGGCTAAGTCCTTTAGATTGAAGCATACAATTAGCCATTTATTTTAGAGTGTGATTCTTCCTTTCAGCTACACCATTTTGTTTTGGAGTATATGGAACAATATGTTTCAATTGAATTCCATGCTCAGTGCAAAAGTTGATAAATTTGTTGTTAACATATTCTCCTCCATTGTCATATCTTAACTTAAGAATGTGATGTCCAATTTGTTTCTCAACAGAGGCCTTAAAGGCCAAGAACATGTTAAAACTTCACTCTTGATTTTTAAGAAGTATACCTAAGTGCATTTGGAAAAATCATCAATGAAAGTTAAGAAGTACTTGTAGCCAAAGAAAGAAAAAATTGGAAGTGGACCACATAAATCACTATGCACAAGCTACAAAGGGGTTGAAGCATGCCAAGAGGCACGTTTGTCAAAACTATCTTGATGATGTTTTCCAAGTACACAACCAGAAAAAACACGTCTCGACAAGATACCATAGGAAGACCTGTCACCATATTTTCTTTACACAGAGTTTGAAGAGAGCGATAGTTTAAGTGACCAAATCACTCAAGCCAATGTTTGCTCACTTCATCATTAAGAGCAATATAAACGAAAGGAATACATGATGACCCAAAGTTGTCAAACTTATACAACCTTGTTGAATAATCAGCAATGTCAGTAGCTAAAATATGTCTAGAATCTCTTAGGTACTTAATTACAACATCATGAGGTGATAATTCTACGATTTTCCCTTCACCTGAATGAGTTATCTGATAAACAGTTAGAAGGTTGCAACACAAGGTAGGAACACATAATACATCATTAAAATTACCATTATATAGATGAATGGTTCCAGACCCTACAACAATAAGATATCTATCATCACAACCATACATATTTTTGGTGTTACAATAATTTAAAGAAGAAAACATGGCTTTATTTTTGGCCATGCGCTAAGAGGCTCCAGAATCAATGAGCCACTCATGAGAATGAGAAGAAGAAGATACATTCAATGCATAACCAGATCTTGATGCTTGACCACCACATGCAGAAAGTCCCATTCCCGAAGATGAAGTTTAATATTTCTCCAAATAGATGTTGTGATTCTTCATTGTTGCTTCCAAAGCTTCCATCTTCTTAAAACATTTTGAATCTACATGGCCATCACGATTACAAAATTTGCAATGTCTATCTGTCTTGTTCCCTTTTTTTTATTTCCCTTATCAGTTTTTAGAGTTTCTTTTTTAGTTTGTGGCTGAGATTTCTTAAGACCCTTGTTTGGTTTAGGACCGTTCTTTTTAGGATGCTTCTTCTTAAGATTATTTGGATATGGTTGTTGCTGGGATAATAAGGCTTTCTTAGAGAGTTTCCAGTATTAATAAGAACAAGGTGTAAGATTTTTTCTTGTTCTCTTATCAAAGAATCACAAAATGCATTGTTAGCACTCCGCCAGATCACCGAAGGCTGAGAAGGACACCAACAAATGTAACCACATACCACTTTGACCTAGTAGCCAGCCCTACAAGACTGAGAGGGCTCTCTCAATGAGATCACAGCCAAATTGACTGGATGATGGATATTTTAAGCTAGGTATATGTTATAGGTCAATTTGGGCATCATCCCCCATGACCTGGTCAAACTGGATATCATCCCCAGGACCAATGAAATAGGGTCTATCATCCCCTTACATTTCAATTTCTATATGCCCTAAGAGAAGAACAAATCATTCATGGCTTCTATTGTGAGATTTCCAAGGTTTGAAGTATATGTTATATCACTTATGAGCTCACCAACGTTACCTCTCAAGGGACTAACTACGTTGCATATGTAGCTCCCTCCATTCAAGGGTGCATTGCAATGCACTTCCCGACATTCAAGAGTGCGTTGGTCAATTGGGAGCCAAATTCTCATTGTTCTGGAATCTCCACATGGCCAGTGCCTTCTAGAAGAGTCCATATGTGTCAAACTTTGAATCCAAGTGTCCATATAACACCTTTGAACTTGGAAACATGTCTTGCCTATTATTATAAAGTCATTCATTAAGAAACTACCATCAATATCCCTATAAATTGAGCATAGATCCTAGTGCTAGGGATGGAATAATTTAGGTAAAGAAATTTTGTTAGATTATCATTTGAAAGAGTGAAAGTATTGATATGCTGCTGGTGTGATGTTGGATGTGATGAGTCTGGGATGACGCTGGAGCTGGTGTCATCAAATCGAGCATTGGTTGTAACCTCCCCCTTCTACTCTTTAACAAAGATTGTTGTTCATTTTCCCATATATGTATCTATTTATGTTTCTATTTCTCATGCAATGGACTCTTGAATGATATATATGTTTCACATCTAATTGATTTGAGTGATTAAGATAAGTAGGCATCTGCATATTGCAATCTGTTTGTTGTTCTCTGTTTATACTTGCAGGAATCAATTTGGTGATCTAAGTTGGATTGGAAGCTATAGAAAAAGTGACAGAAGGAGAAGAAGAAGTGCTTGGATCACAATTAGGTTCTTCTATCATTTTGTTTGTTTATTTATTCTTAGAGAAAGTGATAGTAAAGTCTTTCATTTGTTGTTCTAAGTGCCTAGCACCACACTTAGGGAATTTTATTTATCTGTAGATCATAATTCTACATAACAAATTGGTGACTCCACTAGGGAGTTTCCTATCATTCCTGGTGTTTTTGCCTCTTCTAATCCACCCAGTAGCATATACTTTTAGTTATTATACTTTTGAATCAAAGAATTGCATTAGAAGTGTGTTTTGTAGCTTGCATTTTCAATGGGGTGCACTGCAACGCACTGTCTCACCTTAGAGACTACGTTGCCCCCCTTAGCCAACCAAATTCCATTTGAATTTTTCATTTCCATCATTCTCAACCATTTGTTTGTTGTGTTTTCAATTGTCTGATACCTCCTAGAGACTAGTGAATTTTCTTGATTCTTCCTCCTTTAAAAAGTAAATTTGTTCAATGTCTCTTTAGTGTTTTTCTTTATAATTGGAAAATCAAATTCAAAGTATTTTATTTCTGCATTAGATCCATTTTTTTTCGTAAAGGAAATTGTCATTAAATTCTTTGTTTCCTGTAAGAAAAATTGTAGTTCCATTCTTCGTTTTTCCTAAAAGAGAAATTGTTGTTAAATTCCTCGTTTCTCAAAGAAGAAAACACTTGTTTTTGTTGATTTGATGCATATAGTTTCCTTTCTTGCATTCACATTAAGGGGACTAAAAATAAAAACCTGCATGTGCATATAGAAAATTGTGCTGCATGGGAACAAGTTACGAAAGCTACATTTTAGTTTGTTCTCTTTGTTGTTTGCTCTAAAATTGATTGCTCTTTCCCTTAGTAGCTAGGATTTTCATTGAACAAGCTAAAATTGAAAATTTTTCTTATCATTTTAGTTTTCATTTTAGGAATTTCCATCACATCACGCGGTGAACCTCAAAAGGAAATTTTTTAAACAATATCAACTTAAAATTTACATCAATTTACCTAAAAAAGCATTGGAACCATAACGATAATATTTATAAGGTCTAGGCTAGAGACGTGTTTCAGTGTCGTAAAACATAGCAGTTGTCGTTAACTTGTTTGCGATATATTCCGAGTGTGATACCTCACTCCATGTACATAAGTATATCGGAGCTCTTCCACGTACCTTCGGGTATATATGGCGGTGTTCTAGTACGAAAAGTATAAGGGGGTGCTCTCACTGTACAGTTTCACATTAGACAACGCTAATACAGAATTGGGCCTCCACGTACCTATGGGTATATTTTGGAGGACAAATTTAGGTTGATATCCATCCATAGTGAATCGAGTCGTCCGCCTTGTAACTTGTGATACACCGAACACAACATTCGGGGAGATTGCCTGCCCATACTTCTTGGTTCGCCTGGAGGTATTCTGCAGTTCACAACTACTTGGTAAACCTTTTGCCTACCCTTTTATTTTTTTTATTTGCTTTTGGTTATAAAATAAATAGTTCATCATGGAAGGAAAACATCGTTTTCCCATCGTTCACGTAGAATAGCACTGAAACCACCTTTACCATCGGAAGCCATTTTTGGTTGGCGAAGGTGACATCGTTCTACCGAAACTAGTACTATCAGTACCTCTGGTGTGACATCATCCTCACATATACTAGAGTCAGCACAAGTTGTTTCTACAAATCCTGGTTCATCTACTGTTGTCGAGACGGAGTCCTCACAGCTACCTATGGTCACGATCCATCCAATAAGTGAGACCATACCTCCCAAACCCGACATTGTTCAACTAGAAGTTGATCCATATCTTGTCACTTTTTTCCCAGAACATCTACACCCCAAAGTCGAACAACTGGAAGCTGTTCCTGTATCGGTCGTCCCACAATCTATTGTAGCCATTGAGTCTCCCATATCGTGCAGTCAACCTCCTAAAATATACTTTGGGCATAACGGCGAAATCCTTCCACCTGGTCCAATTTTGATTGAAGAAATACAACAAGACGAAACACCTTTTAACTCCAACTCATTTTGGGGTGGAGCTTCAACTGTATGAGTCTTTTCCTCAATCACCCTCTTGTGCTTTTGTTGATCCTGTGTCTATTATAGTTCCCATAGATCTTATAGGGTATACATTGTGTCATTTGACCATGGCTGAGACAACATCACAGACTGAACCATCTATTTCAGCTGCAACAACATCTATTGTTGCTTCATCTTTGATGTTTTTTCCATTGACTTCACCCATGTCATCATCTGGAATCCTATCTAGTTCCCCGTTATGAGTGTTAGAGTCAGAATGTGTATTTTTCCATCAGTGATCGATTTCATTTCTTCATTTCTCATGTTAGGTGTCTCATTCTAAAATTTTTATATCATTCCATTAGGTCATGCTAAAAATTATTTCACTGATGGTAGCTTTCCTCAATAAAAATTCACTCTCCTTCAGAGAAACATATTTTCTTACTCACTCCCATGTCCCCTTGAGCATAATAATACCTATGAAAATGCTCATTTCACCATGCCTTGCCTCAGTTAAAGTTAGTCATGATGATTAGGTCTAAAAGTTTCATTAGGTCATTAGGGTTTTATTTTTCAAGGTCCAAAATTCATTACTCCATCTAAATAAATTCAGCAAAGCATATGAGAGTGACTCAAAGGCATTTTATCTTCCTCTACAGAAGATCATCACTTTGTAACTATTCTATTTTTTTAAGTTGTAATTATTTCAATGATTTTTATATCAAAATGATATTTTGATATAAATCAAATATGTAATTTTTTTTTTCAAATGTAATTTTATGTTTTTATATGTAATAAATTATTCCCTAGCTACCAATTCGATCATTCTTGCAAAATTGAAGCAAAGAAAGTCAAGCTCCATTAGCTAAATCAACCTGCAAAGCAAAAAAGTCAGAAAGGTCAAAGAATATCAGTCTCAAAGTTTGAGAAGAAAAAGTGAACATAAGGAAAGTGGGTAATTCAAATTATAAATCTTCTCCACTAAATTATAAATCCATTCCAAAACCTCAAAGCAAAGTCTATTTGTTTCATTCTTCCTTCAACAATCCTCAACAAGGGAGAAATTTCGCATTTTCAGTGAGCAAACAAGCAAATTTCCAGGGTCACTACACTTTGGAGACAATCACTATGCATTTTAGGGAGTCACTGCGCTTTTGAGAAGGGTCATTGTGTGTTTGCCTGATCTTCTTAGACCATTTTTCCTGGACACTGCGTGTTTGATAGGGGTCGCTACGCGTTTGCAGTGGTCGTTGCACGTTTGCTCCAGACGCTTTGTGTTTGCTCAAAAAGTCAAAAAACTATCTTACATCCCCCCACTCCATCAGTCAATGCTAGATCTCTGCATAATTTTTCTTCAAAGCTCCATTGATTAGTGATTAAGCCCTATACATTATCTCATTGATACATTTTGTGTTTTATAATCATTTGAAGCTTTTTCTAAGGAAGAACCTCTAGTTCTCATTTTAAACTTAATCACTAAACTGTTATATATTTCCCTTCCCATTCCCATATATATTTTTCCATATCCCCATTCCCTAAGGAAATACCATTCCTAATACCTCTAAATCCTAGGGTTTTCACTAACCTAGGTTCCCATACACATTCCCATTCCCTCCATTTCCCAAAACAATTCCTTTCACTTCACATTTCCTCCATTTCATTTCATCACCCTAAGGTTTCTACTTCAATTATGGCTGAAGAGGAGAACAAAAGTATTAGTGAGGAACAGATACCGAAGAAAAATCCATATAAAAAGGGATCGAAATTCATTATGTTAGTGTCAGTTTTGTCATACTGCCGTCAATGATCAAATTTTCTCTTTTGCATTTGCATAGTAGGAGTCCCATACCATAAATTTTCATCATTTCATTAGGTCATGGATTCATTGATGGTAGTGGTCTTTCATCAGTCTTCCCTCATGTGAAAACTTGTTGATTCTCCTCTCTATGGTCTTCAGTCTTGATTCACTTTCACTTTGTAATTCATGTTATTAGGTCATAGGGTTAGTCTCATTAGGTTCTAGGGGCTCATCATGGTCAAATTAATGAGTCAAGTGTCAATAAATATCAGCAAGGTCATGAGGAGGACAAATTAATCTCAAAGGCATAGTAACTGGAAAGATCAAAAGAGTTGTTCTATCAAGCTTGATGTAATTTTCACCTCAAAACATGTTTTGAGGTGAAAACATGATACTTTGCTTTTATTATCATCTTTTATGTAATTTTATGTCTTCATATGTAATAAGTTGAATTTCAAAAGCTGCTATCTCCACAAAGCCACCACCCTACCTTTCAGAGGTATTTTCTAAAGTATTTTCAATGTAAAATCATTTTCTAAGTATTTCCATCAGAAGGAGCCTGGAAAGAGCTTTCCAACGGTATATTATACTCCCCAAACTGACTTCTGGATTGGAAAATAAGCCTAATTCAACAAAAGTCCCCAAAAGCCTAACCTTACCCCTTTTCTCATTTGTCCCTTAGACTTTGTAACTTTACCTTTTCATACAATTTTGAAGTTTTTTCATTATAATCCCATTTCCTCCTGATCTGATCGCATAATCGTATCGCAAAAATCCCTTTGACCCATAAACCTCCGATGCGAGTAAACTACCTTCGATTGAGAAACTCTGATGCGATTGACCTACCTTCGATCACATCTAGACCGTTGATCTTATCAACGATTTGATGGCCCACATATGATCGCAATCGCTTGATTGCATCGCAACTTCACAGTGCTGCCAACTTTGTCCCCGCTCCTATGACTTTCTTCGATGTGATTGACTCCCATCGATTGCATCTCTGCCGTCGATCCACCCTTTTGATCGGACAGCTCACAAGCCATCGCATCTTCGTGATCGGCATTTCTCGTGGCATTGCTCCCACTTCCTCCTCCCCACCGATGCAATTGATCGCATATCACCCATCGCAATTAGCATTCCCACAATTTTTAACTCCAAACCCGCTCCCCTTCCGATTTGCGATTGCGATTCTCCCTGGTTCCCGCCTAAAATCCCTCCGCCCTTTTCAAAAGAAGATGGGTCATTCTCGTTTTATGGCGCAAAACTTCATTTCATTTTGTTTTAAAGGACTTTTCTTAGATCGCATCACATCGCAAGTTTTCACTATGACATGCTCCCGCCCCTCTCCCGCTGCGATTTGCGATTGCGATTTCCCCCAGGTCCCACCAAAGCTTTCCGCCCATCGCATTGCAATTTTTCGATCGCTCCATTATGCAAGTGCACCCTCCCCTTTCCAATTGCGATTTCCCCATAAAACACATTTCGCATATACACCATCGTATCGCAAATTTTCAATTGTTCCAATACACCCCTCCCCCTTCCGATTGCGATTTGCGATCGCAACTCGGGCCCACCATCCTTTCCTTTGCTCTTTTTCACTCAAAAGGGGACTTTTCTTCATTAAAAGAGCAGATTTCATTTTTATTGGTTTCAAAGGGAATTTATCGGCATAAAAGGGATTTTCAACAAAGAAAAAGAAATAGTCAAGGCCGAGAGCTAAATATAGACACAAAATCATTTCGGCTTCTTCAGCAACAATTAGAAATGGAACTGTCAGACTTCTTCTTTTCATTCATTGGGTATGACAGAAAACTTCTCCAGGCAGTCAAGTGTATTGCTCCTTCTTTTCAGGGGCATATTGTTGGTCTTTTATTCTATTCAGATTTCGGTTCCTGAGCTGGTGAAACAACTCCTTCTTCTGTGGACCTACTCATCTCAATTTATGTCTATTTAATGTAACTTTTGAGTCATTTGTAAAGGGAATAAAGGAGGAATAAGTTGGAAATCACTGAGGACATTCTGCGCTCCATTTGTAATAGTTTGGCAAGGAATTAATAAAGAAATGTAACACTGATTTGTGGGATCCCTGTGGTATGGATTTTAGCATTGTTCTTTCTTTTGTGTTTATCTGTTAATTGTTATGTTTTCCATTCATTCATTCATATCTCTGGTTGAATGCTTTCAAGATAGATAGGTAGAATCCATTTGTGTAATGCTCTGCCTTGGGATATCATTCAATACTCTATGTTTTCTGTTGTTTGAAAAGGATCCATATCCTATGCCCTTTTCAGCTCCTCACCAGTCTTAAACATTCCATCATCATTAAAAACTAAATTGTTAAAATCCTTGCCTACCTTGCCCCGTAAAATACCCTGTATCTCTGATTTAATTCCCCAGATTCAAATTTCTCCATATGTTCCATACAACCCTGAAGATTTATAAAAACATTTCCAATTATTATACCTAGCCTAAAATTAGTTTACAGTCATACTTCATTGAATGTTTTCGGAGAGAGCCCTCTCCTAAGCTTGTTGGGCTAGCTACAAGGCTGAGCGTGGTTTGAGGTTACCCTGATTTGCATTCTTTCAACCTAAGGTTCAAATTAGGTGCTAACACATTAGACATGAACCAACAACCACTAGAGAACATATGGCATCTCCCCTCACCATGTCATGTTTTAAGCATGTAGGTTGTTTTGAATTTTTTGAGAAAGTGAAAAACATCCAGTATAATCCTATGTTGACAAGATTGTTCATTTCCAATCTTCATGATAGACAAGTCACTCTTGCCAGGGTTAGTTTCATTATGTCCACTAATATCATTGCAGCTACTACAGGGATCCCAAATGTAGGATAAAAATGGTTTAAACAAGGAAACCTCAATCATTGTTACTATGAGCCATATCTTAAACCAAGATACAAGGATAACAAAAAGACATTTTTTCCTTTCTCTCATCTCCTTGACGAATATGTCCCCATGATGAAAATCATCATGGGAAGGTTTTCTAGAATCTATTCCTATCATATCTGGCTCCTCATACACTTCACTAGAGTCAGAATGCTTCACATACCCTATTATCTCTCCTGTAGCATTGAAAAAATGGCATATATTGCCCAAAAGAGATATTATGGTGTTGTGTAGGTAAATCCCCTCTGCAGACAGAGGCAATCCCTATAGCCCTAGGGTGGGTCTAGTAGCAAGAGGACATGCTAATTCTATAATTCCTAGGTAATGAATGAATCTAAGTTGGGATATATATCCTACCTTGATTCCAACGTAGTTGTCATAACTGTGGTAGCAGTCTCCTGATCCTCGTCCTAACACGTTGCGGTCTTTCAGCAATGGTACTCAGGTGCCTGCACAAGGATCAAAGAAAGAAACATACGAAGCAATAATTTGCATTCATAGCTACCTAATTGGTCAAGGAGAATTAAATATTGTGTAAGATTAATCACATCAACACAATACGGGAACCAAAACATCAGTAATGTATTAAGTAAGAGAAAGAAAGAGATTACAACCAAATGAGCCTTGACGTCGCAGCCTCCTTCAGCGGGTTCAGTCAAAATGCATCTTGAGCATTCATCAGGGAAGTTGGATGTGATGAGGAAATAAGCCTAGGCTCTCTCTAAACAAGGGTCTCTCTCTCTGTTCTATCTCACATTAGCTATATCAGACGGTTTCAGCTATTCTCCAAAATGTTTAGCTATTCCCATTCAGCTAGCTGCATCTATGTGAGAGAGATCTATTTATAGAAGGAGAGGAGGAGGTTGGGAACCCTCATATGGTGGAAGGGAGGCCTTATCCTTTGGGAGGATGCCCCAAAAGGAGGAAACAAGAAGCCAAAATAAGTTGCTCGACATTATTCAGTCAAACAACCCAAGCTGACTCCCTCACGAAGTAGTTACCAATGGAGACTTCGCTTTTATATTTAAAAAAATTTCCAAAAACAGATCAACACAGGCAGCCCACTGAGACAGAGTGCCAATGGGCACAGGGCCCAGTGCTAATTTCCCTTATTGGTGCGAGGCCATAACTGCCTGCTAGTGCCGACCCAAAATCATGTGTTTTTGATGGCCTGTTCCAGGAATAGTCAACAAAGGAAATGTTCTTCTCATGGAAAGGGATGCAATGACACTTTTGGTAAAGCATGAAACTACATATAAGTCACAGAAATGGTCCTCCAATGTGCGGTATGGGGATTGCAGGGACGGTGACAAAATTTTGTGTAACAGATGCCCCCTAAAGCATGAGGTCCGAGAGAGAGGGAGGAGTGAAATGCTTTATGAGAACACGTTTGAACCAAACACCGCTATCGGAAGACTTGCAAGTACAAATAAAATTGATATCTCTAATACATGAACATGTGGCATGGGTGCAACCATCCATAATAGAGTACATATATAAACTGAGATTCATGGTGTGGACGCAACCATCCAACAGTAAGGATCAAAAAATAGAATCAGGTATGGTCACAACCATCCAATCAAAAGAGTCATGCATATAGTCATGATAAACCAAAATATCCCGTAGCCTAGATCTTATCAGAAAAAACCCAGGGTCTTGCACTCAATCTCAACTCGAACAAGTACAAATTCAAGCATGTGAATATGTGACTTGAATTCGAACATGCAATAAAGTCACCTAATTACCAGCCAATGATGTAAGTTGTTAACATGCATGAGAGAAACCACCAATAATGACAATAGATCTCAAGGTACAACTACTACAATCCACAGAATGTGAATAGTGATCTGGCATTGAACACCTGCAGAGTCACTCGATCGAAGGCCAATGATGTGGACCTGTCGTCGAATGCGAAGAACTTGCCATTGAGGCATGCAAGCTCCAAGGTACCAGAAGGGAATCTCTAGATCGGCTTCCTGGATAATGAGCTGAAGTCGAAAAAAATTGACCTAGTCGAAGGAGGGCCATAATTTTTCCCACATCATCGACACGAGACAGAGGAACATGATGATAGTGAATCAGGATCAAAAAGAGAATCAAAGGAAGGTTGAAAACTGCAAACAAAAACTTCTCTTGAACATATCAGCGACACGACTCGGATTTGGTAGTATTTGACATCAAGGGATCTGAGGTCATGATGACGTGGCAGAGAGTAGATGAGAGGTCAAAACAGATTACCCAAACCCATGGAGGCAAAAATGACAAAATGAGATTTCACCAAACTGACACGAATGTAGATGAGTGCCATGTTCAAGAGAAACATACTGCCAACACAACTGAGAATTGGTTCCATTTTCCCCCACCATTGCTGGCGAGTACCCCAATTATTTTTGGAAACAAGCTTGAGGGGGATAGCATATGCTTGTCATGTAAGTTTCAAAGGGAGGCATGTACCATGATTTCAAAGGGCACATAATAAGGAAGGCGGTATCCCGTGAATCTACTCCAATCGAAGGAAGAGACCAAACTACTTGGAGGGGGTGCCACAAGAATGGAATGTTTATCCCTTTTTGTTAAGGGAGTGGGAGGAGTATCCTCCGGGTAGGAGGAGCAACTTCTTGAACCACAGGGACAGGAGAATCTTTCTCCAAGTCTAAGGAATCTGAAGAAACAAGAAGACGTGAGGGGTATGTCAGCCTCTCAATAGAAAAGACCTGATGAACCATAGGTGGGGTCAGATTGACCGATTCCACGATCAATGGTTGGTCAGGAATGGATTCATGATGTTGAATTTCTGGGGGAGTGGGATCAACCAAAGATGAATCTTTATCGATCGATCGATCAACTAGCGGAGGACTCAAAGAAAGCTTCTGGTAACCAAACGAAAGGTAGGACATAGAAACAATGAGGTTGTCCAATACTCTAGTGGCTTCATCCATGTACGGACAAAGGTGAATGGGATGATGCCCATCACACAACTTACAGGGATTCATGATCTTACCCTGTTTCTTACGAGTCTTATCAGTACTAGTCGAATATGTGTCACCAACATGACTTCCAGAAGCCAAAGGCAATGGCAGACGGCCGTCAGACCATACCTCAAGCAACTTGGGGATGCCAGGGTAATCTCAAATAAGGTGGCCACCCTTACATAGCATGCAATGGTACTTGACTTTCCTTGGAAGGTTGGATGGTTTATTGATGGAAGGTGTCTTAGGAGCAATGGTTGTAGCGTTAGCCTCTCGCTTATCTGACTTCTTCTTTTTTGTCTTCTTCTTCTTCTTAGCCACCCAGTTACTAGATTCCAAAAATTTCAACAGGAGAAGTGGAAGAGGGGGACGAAGAAGTAGTCGAAGAAGGTGAGAGATCCTCCTTAGAATCAACATGATGTTTTTCATGCAAAGGAGGTGGTTGAACAGAAGTTGGAGCACTCGCGACCACCAAGGTCGAAAATAACCATACAGGCAAACCAACAGTTAACCCAGGAAGGGACAATGTTGCCATATAAGGAGCACCAACATTACCAAAACAGGAAATGGACCAAGATTCCCGTCAGAGGGGATTCCTTGGTTGGTAAACTTTGGAAACATTGCCATCATAAATAACCCTAAAAAAAAACACTAAGGAAGATAACTTGAACCAAGAATATTTTGTGGGCAGTTAATATTTTAAGCCATTGAAACAAAACTCTGTCGTTTCATATTTTAAGAGTCGAGAAATAGGCAAAAGGTGACTCTATCACTTTCAAGGTGAAAAGAGCATGAAAGGACAAGTGCTCAATGATCTTTTCACTTTTAGAGAGTCACGAAAAGACCAAAATGACTACTCAGGTAATCTAAGCAAGAGGGTGTACCAAGTTTCCTTGAACTGCCAAAATAACCAAGGACTTGACATACGTGCAGGTAGTCTCCCCGAATGCTGTGTTCGGTGTATCACGGTTGCAGGGTAGTAGACCCAACTTCCTATGGATAAAGGATTGAAACCTATGAGGGTCTCCCTTTATATACGTGATGGTACAGGAAGCACAAGTCCGTACTAGTGATGTCTAATTCCAGATGGCGAATGACAACTACTACGTTTAATGACGTCGAAACACGTCACTAGCCTAGACCTCTAAAATATGTGCGTTAGGTTTCAATTCTTCCTTAGGTTGATTGAATTCATTTTAAGTTTGATCTTCAATTAATGTTGTGATTTCAAGGCCCTACCGAATGTGATCTCGAATTCCTAAATGCACACTACATGCAAGAGAACATCATTTCCATTCAATGAATGCTAACTAAGATAAGGATAGGAATATATGACAAAGTAGCAATCAATTGAAACATAATAAGATTTTATCTAATGCATCTAATACAACCAGATGAGAAAATGAAAACTCTTTCCTAGTTCGCTAAGAGCTAGTAATGCAAAAGAACATTTTCATTTTCAACTTAAGCGAAAAATGCATTTTTTTGTTTTTTAGATGAATGAAGCACACAATTCACTGTTACACTAAAAAGAAAAACAAAGAATAGTTTTGAGCACTACGAATGTAAAATAAATCAAATTCCATACAAACATAAAACACACTCAAAACAAGGATGCATTCTTCCAAGAAAACGAAGGGCTTTCGAAACGATCCAATGAGAAATGTAATCTATGCTCAAAGTGACGAAATGGAGAGTCAAACGAAAACAAAAGTGATCATCCAACAAACCAAAGACACGAAGTATCGAGAAAGAATAACACGATCAGTCAGTGAGATGAAATGTCAAAGATCAAAGTGACTCGAACTTAACTCAGAAGGCTTAGTGAGGAGAGGGACGAACAAATAGCACAAGGTAACTAGAAACCCTATGGCTACAAACTCCACTGATAAGATGATGGACAAACAGCTGAGGAGACCGAGACTACAGAGTCAAAAAATCTCAGTAGACCAGTTGCAAGGAAAAAAACCAAGCCAAAGCTAAGAACTATTGACAAAAACTCAGAAAAAAGGTCAAATCAAACACTGTAGGATTTAGCACAACTATTTAGCTGTAATCTCTGCTAAACAGGGGCTAGCGCACCTGTGACAAAAGCAACATGTGCCAATCGGTGCGACTGTTCAATGAAAAACTGCGCCAAGATATAAAACCATGGGAAAAAATAAAACCACTGAGTAGAGGTCAGAATTGACACTCTGGAACTGAACAGGATGGTTTAAAATATTCAGGAAACTCAAGCCAAGCAGAAAAACAATTAAACGACCAAAGTCGACTCGACAAGCCAAATGCTCGACAAACAATGAGATGCCAAACACACACTGATCCTCAATGGAGTCACCAAATTATTGTGTAGGTAAATCCCCTCTATGGATAGAGGTGATCCCTCCAGCCCTACGGTGGGTCTAGCAACAAGAGGACATGCTAATTCGTCGATTCCTAGTTAATGAATGAAGCTGAGTCGGGATAGATGTCCTGCCTTGATTCAAATGCAGTTGTCATAGCTGTGGTAACAATCTCTTGATCTTCATCCCAACATGTCATGGTCCTTCAACAATTGTACTCAGGTGCCTGCACAAGGATCAGAGAGTGAAAGTAGCGTACGAAACAATAATTTGCATTCATAACTACCTAATTGGTCAAGGAGAATTAAACATATTGTGTAAGATTAATCACATCAACACAAGACGGGAACCAAAACATCACTTATGTATTATGTAAGAGAAAGAAAGAGGTTACAACCAAATGAGCCTTGATGTTGCAGCCTCCTTCAATGGGTTCAGTCAAAATGCATCTCGAGCATTCGTCAGGGAATTTGGACGTGACGAGGAAATAAGCCTAGGCTCTCTCTCGACAAGGGTCTCTCTCTCTGCTATATCTCACACCAACTATATCAGACTATTTCAACTATTCTCCAAAATGTTCAGCTATTCCCATTCAACTAGCTACATCTATGTGAGAGAGATATATTTATAGAAGGAGAGGAGGAGGTTGGGATCCCTCATATGGTGTAATGGAGGCCTTATCCTTTGGGAGGTTGCCCCAAAAGAAGGAAACGAGAAGCCAAAGGAAGTTGCTCGACGTTATTCAGTCGAACAACCCAAGATGACTCGCTCACGAAGTAGTTAGCAATGGAGACTTCGCTTCTATATTTAAAAAACTTTCCAAAAACAGATCGACATGGGTAGCCCACTAAGACATAGCACCAATGGGCGTAGGGCCCAGTGGTAATTTCCCTTATTGGCATGAGGCCATAACTGCCTGCAAGCGCCGACCCAAAATCATGTGTTTCTTATGGTCTGTTCTAGGAATAGTCAACAGAGGAAATGTTCTTCTCATGGCAAGGGATGCAATGACACTTTTTGCAAGGCATGAGACTACATATAAGTCACAGAAATGGTCCTCTAATGTGCAAGATGGGGATTACAAGGAAGGTGACAAAATTCTGTGTAACATATGGTCATCAAATTTAGAGTCTTTTCCATCACTCCCTCATGAAAATGATAGTCATGTATCAGCTTGATCAATTGAACATTCCATGGGACATCTTCATATCCAATGAGATTTTAACTACCCCACCTAGTCAGCATGACTAGAATGCCCCTTCATCATCTCATCCTCCCGCATCGATCCCTCCATCACAGCTTGTTGCTCATACATCATCACCAAGTCAGTTTCATTCACCTCATATTGAGCCTTCTTCTTCACCTTTCTATAACCCTACATCATCATCACATCATGATTCAAAGTCATCAAGCAATGAGGAAGATATTGAGGCAGCATGGGCTAGTTTGGCTGAGGTTGAGCCATTTCCCAAAACCTACGAGAGAGGCTATAGGCATGTGTTTGCTTCACTTGGAGTGAAAGGGGCCATGCCTTCTTCATTAACATAGGAGGTAGATAAAGGTAAGGAAAAGGTAATAGAGCCAAACATTGATGATGGGGAGGGAAAAAATGAGACAGGGCATGAATTTCAGTTGATTGACTTAAGTGAAGGAGATGAAGACAAAATCACCAATGCAGCAATTAAAGGCAAAGATTAATGAACTTCAAATTAATCTTGAGAGGGCCAAATATGTGATTTACTTCCTTGAGCAAGAAAATCAGCAGTTGAAGACCAAGCAGGCCATCAATGAGGTGAAGTGTATCAAAGCACAAATAGAGGCAAAAAATGCTAAAACCTTACTTGAGGAAACATTGGAAAGGTTTGGTGAACTTGGTGATGAGGAGGATCAACCTCCAAGACAGAGACAAAGGACTAGAGGGATGAAAATAGCTCTAGCCATAAAGAGACAAAGGGAAGTTGAGCTAACATACCAGCTCACACCAAATGAACAACTTTCCCTAGAAATCAGCAAGGACAGGGAACCATGGCTTAATAGATCCAATCTGTTGGAGTCCCATAATTTGGCTGATTGGTAAACCAAATGACAGGGTAACATTAAACCAAGCTTTGGAGCCCTAGGACCTAGCCTTCCTGGACTCAGAGAGGGCTCTCTCTATTATGCAAAGGATGTAAACTTGTTTGCTTTTGTATATTTGATTTTAGGCTAGTTGTTAAGTATGTTTTGGTTTGTTTTTGGTTTTTGAGGGGAACTGATCAAAAGGACAAAACAGATAAAGATTTTGTCAAATCAACTGGGCTATGGGGTCAGATAAGGTCAAGACTATCTTAATGATGGACAAGGTATTACTGCAGGGCTGATTTAGTCAAGGTAAATGGATTCTTTGGGTGAAGGTGAAATGAGATGGACATTAATTTTGTGAAAGACAAAGAGATTTTAAGCATAAATAGTTTAAAAAAAAGCATTCATGAGTTAGGGCTAACCATTAATCTCTATGAACGAAACTCAAATTGATAGATGTAGAAAATAAACAATCCAGTAATACATAGAGGTATAAGACCCCCTAACTTTGGGAAAATCACCTTCAGACTTTTGGGAAAACAAATAAGATTAACAAAAAACTCCATCTATAAAGAGGGAACTCCTAAACATCATATCTTGAGCTATCAGAAACTTTGAAATAAGACTGCAAAGCATGGAAAAAGGGCGAGAGAGAAACTGTTGGGTGTGGAGCCTAATTATCTTGTTTACTTTGTATCACAGCATTGGACCCCTGTACTTTAAAAGGGGCGGCAATGCCGCCCGTAATTAATCGCTGCCGTGGGGGGTCCAGGGGGGGCGGCAGCATTTTTGGGAGCCCCCCCCTGGCGGGGGGTTTCGGGGGCAGCGCCCCTGACGCTAAAAACAAATGTAAAATTTCCTTGTAAAAGTATAGTAATTTATGGTCAATCTGGGTTGTTCATAGGCTGATGATATGACGGTAGAAGTTATGTTTAGTTTAGGGTTTTTTTCCCTAGAAGGAAACCCCCTCGTATATATGAGGGTATTGTATTATGATTGTGTATCATGTGTGTATTCTCAGAGCGAGAAACATATAGGGAGACTGTGAGAGATAACAGAGGATATTACAACGTATCTGCTGTAGGTTTTGTCTCTTCAATTTTTGCTGGATAATAAAAGGAAGGATTGGCTATTCGGGGTGGACGTAGCCCAAACTGGGTGAACCACGTATATCTGTGTCTCTCTGGTTTTATGTGTTTTGTGTGCTTTTATTTTTCACATATTTTATGTGTTGCATTGCTCCATAATATATAATTTTCTAACAGAAACAAGACCTCTTTGACTTAACTAAAACAACCAATAATTCAGAGAGAGATTTTAGAAATGGAGTTTTAATTAGCTATGAGTAAGAAGGGCATACCATGAATCATACTAGACAACATACATAATAACCATTAATTAAACAAGTAACAAGTTCTTAGTGAACCAAAGAGCAATTAAGAATTCTTTGACATGACCAAGAAAGATGAAAACATTTAAGCTGCAATGAATCAGGAAATTTGAGGTGCCTCCATGGGCATATCTCAAAATTATTCTTTACTGAACTAAAACAAGCAAGAAGCATGAAAACATGTATGAGAAACTAAGAAAACATAACAAATAAGAAACAAAATACCATTCACCAGGTCATGGAATCCTACACACAATGCTCCTCCACCATCAAGGCAAGCAAGACATCAACCACTTCATAAAACAAGTATCTCTTCAAAGCTCATAGTGCTATGTATTGCTATCTATAACTCTAGTTCTCCCTATGGTTACAATGAATCCTCTTGGATTATATAGGCCAAAGAGGAGGAAACCCACCTAGAGCAACTAGAAGGCCATTGGCCAAAAACAAATATCTAAAACTATCCTTGAGGCGTTACGAAGTCCAAGGCACAAAATATCCTCTAAAAATATCTTTTCAGACTAAAATAGAAAAAAGGAATCACTTTTTAGGCTTGACACATGAAATAAACTTTCCTAACGCACATTTCGCCAGTCATACTCAGAAAATTGCTTTTTAGCAAAATCCTTCAGGTCCAGCATAGCAGCAGAAAAAAGTCTATATTGCAGAGGACTTTTGAGGGACTTTTTGATGTCAAAATGAGGCCCGTGATGGCTCGTTGGAAAGCCCTAGATGTCTAATTTCCAAAAATACTTGATTTTTTCCAAACTAATGCCGAGAAGTCTGCCAAAAAGTAGAAATAGTGAAAAACCCCAAGAGTGTAGCACTTACTGATATAAGGGGCAGAATGTTGAAAAATGATTGTTTTTGGCCTTTTTGAGGGACCAAAACAACTTCATTTGTTCTGAAAATTTCTGAGTATACTCCCTCAAATTTAATGCATCCAAAAATGTAACTTCCATCAACTGATGATGCTCCAAGAAAAAATGGCAGCCCCCATGAATTTATGCAATTAGGCCCAAAAATCATAAAAAACAAGATTATGTCGAAAATTGCCCAATTTTGGTGAGTGAACCCCTTAAGGGTTTCTAGAAACATGTATGGAAGCTTGAGCCAAGATTCCAAGCCGAGACTGGATTTTTCCTCTTTTTCCCACTGGGCACCTCTTTTGGGCAGTTTTGAGCTTGGCTTGGGAAATTCTTAGTTTCTTTCGGGAAAATTGATTCAATTTCTTATAATGCTCGGTCATACTCCTTTGCAGGTCCAAATCTTTGTTGGCCTTGTTCAATTTGGTTTACAAATTTTTATTTACTCTTTCAAGCCAACACTCCTTGTCATTTTCTATCTCTTGGGCATGTACGTGTGTGAGAGGATACTGCTGAGCAAGGGCTGATTCTTCCTCCCTTTTCTTCTTCAATGCTTTCCTAAGACCCATGGTCCTAGGCCTTTTCCTTACTGGTCCTTCCTCTTCTTCATCATCAGCAAATTCGCCCATGTACTCATCAAGCTTCACCTGTGCTTTATGTGACTTTCTTTCATATTTGAGTGCCCCGACCTCATAGATGGCCATTTGCCCACTCATTTGTTTATTTTGCATTTGTATAAATTGAATGAGGTCCGTTGACCTTTCTAGGTCAGTTTCTAAGTCCTCAATTTGAGCTTCCCTGTTCTGCAAAAGGGACTTGAGAATTCTGATTTGATCGCCTTCATCATCACTATCTACCTGTATTATGTTAAATTCCCTTTTATGCTCAGGCTGCTTTCTTGCTGTTCAATCTTTTCTTTGCGCTTGGCTTGAATAGGCTTCTTTGCTCATGTTCTCTTTAGAAATTCAACAATAGCTTACTTAGGCAATTTACCTCTACTCCTTAGCGCTCTAGTGACATTGCTGGTCACTACTTGAGTAGTTTTCTTCTTTGTAGACCTGGTGATTTTAGGCTTTGCCACCTTTGAGGAAAGAGTCATGGCCCCTTGCCTAGGAGAGGCAGCAAGCACATGTATTTGAGGGATATTTTCATGCTCACTGTTTGCATTGTCTCTTTCAGGGCTGTCATCTTACTTACCATTTTTGTCTTCTTCATTAGGGCTACCTTGTTCACTGCCTATGATTTTGTCACTACCACTGTCTTCATGATCACTGCTTTGCTGAGAAGTGCCTTTTTTGCTCTCCTTACTCTCTTCACTGTCTGTTTGAGGACTGTTTTGCTCTTCATCACCTCCTTACTTGCTTTTGCCACTTTATTCTTTCTTGCTATCAATTATGGGTGATGCTTGCCTTTGAGGGGTAGATTCATGAGAATAAGGGGAAACATAAAGAGTGAAGGGTGATGAAGGTGCATGAGAGGGGCCTTGGGATGAAGATGCAGCAATGAGGTCAGGATGAGAAATGAAAGTTTCCCAAGAGACTCCTTTTTGTTTCAGTTGGTGAAGGATGAGGACCTTGATGATAGAATGATGGAATAGACTGGACTTATGCTAAGTCGGAGGCTTCTTTTGAACAAAGGAGGACATCTTGTCTATGCTCTTGTAGAGGAAGAAAGGCAGGTTTAGCAGCTGAGTCTGAGTGAAATGCATCAGAAGTCTGACATGATAGGAATAAACTCGTGAATATCTCCCCTCACATGTGAAATATTTCATGATGGTTTTCATAAGGGGGGCATAATTGCTCAATAAGTGAGAAAAAGGAAAGATAGCTTGGCACTCATCCCGATGGGCTAGCTTCAGAAAGGGCTTATAGAGATTTAGGACTAGGTATGCATGTTTGAACCATTTTTCTCTGATATAGGGAATCTTGGTTGCCTTTGACACAACTTTAGGGGTGAGCACAAAGTCAAAACCTACAATGTGAACCTGCTCTCCATCTAATCTCAGGGCAAATAGCTCAGTCAGGAGAGGGAAACTAGTGACCTCTTGGATTTTATTGCAAAAGTAAAGGCAACCCACTTCTTGAAAATAGGATAAGATTGAAGGGGATGTAGTGATTTCCTTAATAGTAGTGGGTTCAAACCTATTGTGATGGCCTGACTTCTTGATTTCCCTTGGAGGTATCTTGGTCTTACTCTTCTTTACTCACTTAGAAAATAGGTTTTTTCCAAAATAAATTGTCTTTCTCCTTAAAAACACTATTTCTTCCTTTAAGTTTTGATTTCAAAATATTTTTATGACCAAAAGACTGAGATGAAGGAAGTGATTAATACCTCTAAAAAAAACTCCTTGCTGTGTTGAAAAAAACCCAAACTGTGCAAAAACTGGATTTTGGGCACCTTTGGGCACACTGCTGTGGGTGCTGTAAAAACTGTTGAGGGCATCAGGCGCTCTTCCAGGCGTGTCGCGCTATCCCACAAGTGCGTCGCACCCCTTCAATTTTCCTTTGGAGAGCGACTACAGGCGCGTCGCGTCTTAAAAAATTTGCACAATAACTCGCCCAGGGTTCTAAAAATTGTTCTCTCCTCTGTCAGTTGCAAAATTGAATGCAAAACGTCCACTTGAGAGCTTTTTATAGCTCTTTTAAAATGCTTTTGAAAGGATTTTCCATTTTTTGAATTTATGAAAAGTGTTGTTTGTTTCTTCTTGCAGGTGGTAGTCTATCACATCATTAGGATCCTTTGTTTATCTTTTGAAGGGGGCAGAATTCTCTGCTTGTCATGAGGGAGGCCCTTTGACAACTGTGTGAGCTATTTATTTGTCGTTGACTATAGTAGACACCTTTAAATGAACTGTGCTCTATTCCTTTTGAATGAGACCTTTCAAAAAAGTTTTTTTTTTTGTTCATCATTAAAGGAGGCTTTCAAATAACAGTGTCTTTGGCCTATTTATCAATTGAAGATTATCTTTAAACACAATGTCTGTGCTATGCCCTTGCCTAACTTTTGAAGGAGGTATGTCACAAAAACTGTTTTTACCTTTTGTTTGTCATGAAAAAGGCTTTCAAACAACTATGTAGAGCTTTTCTTTGTTATTGATTGTATTAATTCTTAAAGGAGGCGATATTTCATCAAATACTGTGCCCTCTGCTTATTAGTGAATGAGGTCTTTGAAAAGTGTGTTTTTGTCATCTGCTCACAATTGGAGGAGGTCTTTAGACAAAATAGTTTCAGGTCCTCTACTGATGATTGAAGGAGACCCTTGAACCTCAATGTTTTTCTTTCTCTGTTCATTATTGAAAAAGTCCTTTTGACAAACTATAATGGCCCTCTGCTTGTCATGAAGGAGGCCCTTCCTGAAAACTAAACTCTGCACCCTCTGTATGTTCTGCTTTTGAGACATGACTTCTTGTAGAACTTCACTGTGAAACCTAGGGGCAAGTAATGCATTTGTAAATGATAAATGCTTGTTGTGTTTGTCTTGAAATAACCCTTCTTTGTAGTAGTTGTAGTTCCTTTGGCGCTGAAGTTGTCCTCGAATGCTTTTAGAGCCTAGGCTTAACGTAAGATAAAAAGGTAGTTGTTCCTCTTATACCTTTCATTTTGATGCCTGGTTGCTTAGAGGCTCTTTTTGCCAAAAAAATGTCGCTTTTGGTTGCATCAGACTGATTTGCAGAGCTGGCTCACATGTTTGGGAACTAATGCAAAATTTCCATTTGAGTTAACATGAAGCACTGGAGGTAGACATTACCCAACCTTTGTGTTGATTTGCCATGATGGAAGGCTTTTGAATTTTTGGCGTTTTAAGTTTCAATCCTGTAGGTTTTTTCTCTTTACAATCTGCACTTTCTCTGATTTCTAATAGTCAGCTGCCACAACATGAAATATTTTCCTGAAGTGTTCTTTTGCTCACACTCTGCTTACTGTCATCAATCTATACACCCCTGCAGAGATGCATTGATAGATGTCTTTGATCTTTGTAGAGCCTTCTTGATGTATTCATGAAGATCATGCTTGAAATGATCACTTTCTTCAGACATGGAACTTCTTTCCTTATTTCTTCTTGAATTTTAACTTTTGCAAGCTTTTCTTGAAACAAAATAAAGCGACCTCTTGATGGTGTATGACCTAGGGATAGACAAGGGTTTTGTTTTGACAAATAAGAAGAAATGATAGCTAACTGATGTCAAAAACAGGGTTTTTCACTCGGGGATAGTTTTCTCAGGGTATTTTCCCTAAACACCACCACTTAGACCTAGACATTTTATCATAGTTTCTGAAGAGTTTCTTAACATATTCAGGTTATGACAAAATAATCAGTGAGAGAGGGGTAGACAACTTGTCCAATGTTTGACATTGAGCTGTGTGGAAATAATGGGTTTTGAAAGCAGAGGTATTAGGCTTGTGATAGCTATAGACAAGGAAGTTTAGCTGGTTTAAGACATGATTGAAAACTAAAGACCACTTCCATCACTAGCTATAAGACATGGGTAAAAAGACAAAAAATTGTTTCAGTGGTTTTCTAGAGAACAAATTGACTGTTTGAGATTGGTTTCTAGAAAATCTAGACAAGGGATCTAGTCATCAAAAAAGGCAAAAAATACTGATGACTAACAGTGGCTCCATTTTGGGAGGGCAGCTCCCTTTCAGGAGGTGTCTAGAACTGCAGATCTCAGGCTTGTGAAGACCAATGCCTCATCCATTGGTGCAAGTTTCTCTTTTCCTTGATGCTATTCCTGAAAATGATGCTTTTCTGAAAAATTTACAGTATGATTAGCATCAACCTCATCTCTACTTACTAGCTACTTTTCCTAGCATTTTTTCTTCTTTAGATGCACTTGGACTAGCAACCTCTTGACATGATATTTTTGAAGAAGAAAAACCTATCAAATTCTACCCTTATATCTTCCGGGAGTTCAGATTAAACTGATGAACTCCTTTAATTCTCTACCTACACTAGATCAATTGTCAAGATTAAGCTGTTTGACAAGATTTCATTCACTAAACTAAAACATGAAATTGAAAAATGACTAAATCAGGATTAGACGGTCTAATTTGTCATGTGCTTTTGGCATAAAAGACAAGCTGCACAAAAATATTATTTTCGCACAAAATGAGATTTAGAAAAATCAGGGCTAGGATACATAGTTTATTTTTCATCCTTGTTTTCCTCTTTGGTTCTGTTTTGAGTGTGTGGAACCAGTATCTTTTCCTAATCTAATTTTATCAACAATTCAAGCTTACACAATTTGACTATCACTTCTTCCACTAACTTATTAGAAATTAATTTAAAACATGTCCAGTTATGATTAGGCTAGATAACTGAACAAGATATCTTTTGAGCACTAGTAGTGGCATTTGACTTGCGCACTTTCAGCATGGCTATTTTTTGGGTATGGGGTTGTACCATTTCTTTAGAATCTACCCTCTTTTTCTACTTTTCTTGTTGTTTTTGTGTTTTCTATTTTTTTCAAAACAATATGAAAGAAAGATGCTCATGGGGCTCAACTTATTTTGCATGCCTATCTCCTCTAATCTAACCTATACATGATAGACATTTATTTGGTAAACTCTCTTTTCCAATGTAACCAGTCAAGTAGATGATTTCATGGGTGATCTTGGTTCAGTTCTTTCATGATGCTGAAGAAATCAAAAGGCCACTTCCACTTCACTTGTTTTCAGACAATAGTGCTTAAAATTTTTCTCAGACTTTGCAACAAACTGTTCATGGTAGAACACACTCCTCCCTCATACTTCTCAAGGAAAACAACAAATGGATCTTGGAATAGTACCCGATCTAGAGGATTTGAGACATAAGCTCCATTCAGGACTACTACTTCTTTTATTTGGCTATGCTTGGGATTCTCTTGGGAAAGAAACCTTTCCTCTTCCTCATGATCACTTGAACTGTTAGTCTCATCATATATTGCAGTGTAGTCTTCTTGCCAAGCTGATGTGCTCTCATTGAGTGGACTGGAATCTATGTGAAGGTCATCATGTTGATGAGCATGGATACTCTTTTGTAATAAATCCTCTTGAGAAGGTGGTGCAACAACTATCATGTGATTATCAACTTCTATGCCTTCATCTGCAATTTGTAATCCAAAGGAGCTTGGTGACTGCTTATCTGGAGCTGAGAAAAGTTATATGTCATAAATGATTTCCTCATCCATTTCAGGAGAAGGATTCTTATTTACAACTTGCTCAAGAAACTCATTTGCTTTCCCAAACTCATCAGCCAAACTGATAGACTGTTGATTTCCAATCACAAGAAAACTATTTCTGATGGACTGAAGTGAAGTAGAGAAAAGAGTGAGAGGCTCTTCACTTACTTCTAAACTTTCAAGGCTTTCCTCATCAGTGTCATAGGTGACCTATCTTAGCTAATTACTACTTTCAATCTGATGATAGTGAACTTCATCCCACAAATCAACTATTGATGGCTCTGCAAGGTTAGCTTCTGCTTGAATATCATAATCATCAATATATTGATCAAACCTTGGAGAGTAATTAATATAAGTAATGTCACCAGCCATACATATTGGACTATCAGATTGCTTCTCTTTGAATTGATTTACAAATCTATTTTTTGACTTATGGTATGCAAGATTAGCAGGAGAATGATTAGAAACGTTTTGGTCATATGAAGTTTCAGAGGCTATCTGCATGTTTATGAGTTGATCTATCTCCTCTTCAGCTAAAAAGGGAGGCATTTTTATCTCTCTTTGGATATAACTACAATAATCCTCTTTCTCTTGTGAAAGCTGATTTAGAGGATGAATGTATTTTTGGGCCTTACGTAAGAGAGATGATGAATCATCACTTGTGCCTTTAGATAAATCTTGTGGGTTCTCTTTCATTTCTTGATTGTTTTCATCTTCAACAACCTCTTCGTGATGTTCGGGATAGTTAGCATGGAATGAATGAGTTGCCTCTAATAGATTTTCAGGAGGCCAATTTGCTTGTATAAACTGAAATGACTCAAAGCACAAAGGTAGAGATCCTAAAGGTTTTGATTTTTCTTCTATTTCAGATTTGATTTCATCCTCAACCCACTCTTCTTGATGTTCAGGACAATAAGCATGGGATTCATGAGTTGCCTCTAATAGATTCTCAGGAGGCCAATTTGCTTGTATAATCTGAAATGACTCAAAGCACAAAGGTAGAGATCCTAAAGGTTTTGTTTTTTCTTCCATTTCAGATTTAATTTCATTCTCAACCAACTTTTCTTGATTTATGTGAGAGTTAACTTGAGCATGGGTTTCATGAATAGATGCTAAGAGATCTTCAGGATGCAAATTTCCTTTTAAAATATGGAATGAATTAAAGCATAAGGGTAGAGATCCTAAAGGTTTTGTTTCTTCTTCCGTTTCAGATTGTTCATAGGGTTGAATTTTTTCTTGAGGTTCTGCAATAATATGTTCCTTTGTTTCTTTATGAGTATTTTCTTTAGTAGGTAAGGCAGTGGTGGATAACATCTGATTTATTTTTTTTTCAGTTAAAGGAGGAGGCATTTTCTGTTTTCTTTGGATTGGGAAACAATTTCTTTCCATTTTTTGTGGAGGTTGATCTTGTGGTTGAATGTCCTCTTGTATTTTACAAAAAGGGGCAGATGGATTGTTATTTGTTTCAACCTTTTCAAAGAGCTCTTGTGGATCCTCTCTTATTTTTTGATGGATTTCATCCTTGATCAACTCTTCTTGGCCATCTTGATGGCTAGTTTGAGTAAGAAATGTATGGATCTCCTCTAACAGATCTTCATGATGCCAATTTCCCAAATCTTCATCAATGCTAACAAGGTGTTGTATGAGATCTTCAGATTGATCACAACAATTTTTAGCTAAGGATAGAGATGGACAATACCCTATATAGTGTTTGTAAAATACCTTGTGGAAATCCTTTAAAGAAAACAAGATGCCAGGTTCTAACCATTCATACCAATTTCTTGCCTTACCTTCTAATGTTGCCATGAACATTTTCATAAGACAGTCCTCATGCCATTCAACTTTTAACCTCCATATATGTATATGAAACTTGATGAGATGTAACAAGGGGTCATCAAAGTTTTCATCTTGAAAAATAGGAAGTTTTTTCATCCAATCTATTTGAGGCATTTTGTGTGGGAATCTAGGGATATGATCTCTGTTCATTGGAGCATATCTCCTTTGTATCCTTGGATCCATCTTTGTTAATCAAAAAGTGTCACTATGTCTTTTCAACCAGTTTAGAGTTCTCTACCAGTGGAGTCTTTTGGTCTATTGAGGGTTGTGGAGTCGCCAGGTGGAAGATTTGAACTTTTCTGTCCACCATTAGCATGATTGGGATTTCTCAATGCATTCCTAGGATATTTTATAAGGACTAGCGGAGTGATAGGCCTATTGGAGGCTAGTGGAGTTGCCTGGTGGATGTTTTTAGTTGTTTTGAGGGTATATGTGTATGATCCACCACCAGTATTGACAAAAAACCAATCTAAGGATGTTTTGGGGTTTTTCTGAGTTTCTTATATGTAGCCCTAGGGTTTGTGAGAGTGTCCTACAACTAAGTCATCATTTTGCTAGAATGGTGAAAAAAGCCAAATTCTACTCTTTTGACAATACTTTAGTCTTCTAAGTTTGACTGAGACTTTGAGAGTTCCTAAGGGATACCTAGGATTTTTTGACTCAATGTCCCACTGTGATCACCATTATGTTAGTGAGCGGTGGGATGGATCAATAGGATAACATGCTCAATTTGACAGGGGTTTTCCATGAGTCTTGAAAGATATTCAGATTGTCATGAACTCAGAAAAGTCTCACCATGATTTCCATTATTGTTGGAGTCCCATAATTTTGCTGATTGGTAAACCAAATGATAGGGTAACATCAGACCAAGCTTTGGAGCCCTAGGACCTAGCCTTCTTGGACTCAGAGAGGGCTCTCTCTATTATGCAAAGGATGTAAACTTGTTTGATTTTGTATATTTGATTTTAGGCTAGTTGTTAAGTATGTTTTGGTTTGTTTTTGGTTTTTGAGGGGAACTGATCAAAAGGACAAAATAGATAAAGAATTCATCAAATCAACTGGGCTATATGGTCAGATAAGGTCAAGACTGTCTTAATGATGGACAAGGATTACTGCAGGGCCGATTTAGTCGAGGTAAATGGATTCTTTGGGTGAAAGTGAAATGAGATGGACATTAAGTTTGTGAAAGACAAAGATATTTTAAGCATAATAGTTAAAAAGCAAGAATTCATGAGTTAGGGTTGACCATTAATCTCTATGAACGAAACACAAACTGATAGATGCAGAAAATAAACAATCCAGTGATACATAGAAGTATAAGACCCTCTAACTTTGGGAAAATCACCTTCAGACTTTTGGGAAAACAAATAAGATTAACAAACAAATCAATCTATAAAGAGGGAACTCCTAAACATCATATCTTGAGCTATCGGGAACTTTGAAATAAGATGCAAATCATGGAAAAAGGGAAAGATCGAAACAAGACCTCTTTGACTTAACTAAAACAACCAATAATTCAGAGAGAGATTTCAAAAATGGAGTTTTGATTAGCTATGAGTAAGTAGGGCATACCGTGAATCATACTAGACAACATACATAATAACCATTAATGAAACAAGTAACAATTTCTTAGTGAACCAAAGAGCAATTAAGAATTCTTTGACATGACCAAGAAAGATGAAAACATTTAAGCTACAATGAATCAGGAAATTTGAGGTGCCTCCATGGGCATATCTCAAACTTATTCTTTACTGAACTACAGCAAGCAAGAAGCATGAAAAAATGTATGAGAAAATAAGAAAACATAACAAATAAGAAACACAATACCATTCACCAAGCCATGGAATCCTACACATAATGCTCCTCCACCATCAAGCCAAGCAAGAGATCATCCACTTCATAAAACAAGTATTTCTTCAAAGCTCATAGTGTTATGTATTGCTCTCTATAACTCAAGTTATCCCTGTGGTTACAATGAATCCTCTTGGATTATATAGGCCAAAGAGGAGGAAACCCACCTAGAGCAACTAGAAGGCCATTGGCCAAAAACAAATATCTAAAACTGTCCTTGAGGCCTTACAAGGTCCAAGGCACACAATATCCTCTAAAACTATCTTTTTGGACTAAAATAGAAAAAAGGAATCACTTTTTAGGTCTGAAAGATGAAATAAACTTTCCTAACGCACATTTGGCCAGTCATACTCAGAAAACTTCTTTTCAGCAAAATCCTATAAGAGCGTAGCAGCAGAAAAAAGTTTGTATTGCAGAGGACTTTTGAGGGACTTCCTGATTTCCAAATGAAGCCTGTGATGGCTCGTTGGAAAGCCCTAGATGTATACTTTCCAAAAATAATTAATTTTTTCCAAAATGATGCTAGGAAATTTGTCAAAAAGTAGAAAGAGTGAAAAAACCCAGGAGTGTAGCACTTACTGATATAAGGGGCAGAATGTTGAAAAATGATTGTTTTTGGCCTTTTTGAGGGACCAAAACAGCTTCATTTGTTCTGAAAATTTTTGAGTATACTCCCTCAAATTTAATGCATCCAAAAATGTAACTTCCATCAACTGATGATGCTCCAAGAAAAAATGGTAGGGCCCATGAATTTATGCAATTAGGCCCAAAAATCACAAAAAACAAGATTATGTCCAAAATTGCCCAATTTTGGTGAGTGAACCCTTTAAGGGTTTCTAGAAACATGTAAGGAAGCTTGAGCCAAGATTCCAAGCTGAGATTGGCTTTTTCCTCTTTTTTCCACCGGGCGCCTCTTTTGGGCAGTTTTGAGCTTGGCTTGGGCAATTCTTAGTTTGTTTCAGGCAAATTGATTCAATTTCTTATCATGCCTAGTCATTCCCCTTTGCAGGTCCAAAGCTTTGTTGGCCTTGTTCAATTTGGTTTCCAAATGTTTATTTTCTCTTTCAAGCAAAGACTCCTTGTCATTTTCTATCTCTTGGGCAAGTAGGTGTGTGAGAGGATACTGCTGAGCAAGGGTTTATTCTTCCTCTCTTTGCTTCTTTAATGCTTTCCTAAGACCCATGGTCCTAGGCCTTTTCCTTACTGGTCCTTCCTCTTCTTCATCATCAGCAAATTTTCCCATGTACTGATCAAGCTTCACCTATGCGTTATGTTCCTTTCTTTAATATTTGAGTGCCTCGACCTCATAGATGGCCATTTGCCCGCTCATTTGTTTATTTTGCATTTGTAGAAAGTGAATGAGGTCCTTTGACCTTTCTAGGTCAGTTTCTAAGTCCTCAATTTGAGATTCCCTGTTCTGCAAAAGGGACTTGAGAATTCTGATTTGATCACCTTCTTCATCACTATCTACCTGTATTATGTTAAATTCCCTTTTATGCTCATGGCTGCTTTTTTGTTGTTCAATATTTTCTTTGCCCTTGGCTTGAATAGGCTTCTTTCCTCTTGTTCTCTTTGGCAATTCAACAATAGCTTGATTAGGAAATTTACCTCTGATCCTTAGTGCTCTAGTGACATTGCTGGTCACTACTTGAGTAGTTTTCTTCTTTGTAGACCTAGTGATTTTATGCTTTTCCACCTTTGAGGAAAGAGTCATGGCCCCTTGCCTAGGAGAGGCAGCAAGCACATGTCTTTGAGGGCTATTTTCATGCTCACTATTTGCATTGTCTCTTTCAGGGCTGTCATTATCTTGCTTACTGTTTTTGTCTTCTTCATTAGGGTTGCCTTGTTCACTGCCTTTGATTTTGTCACTGCCACTGTCTTCATGATCACTGATTTGCTGAGAAGTGCCTTTTTTTCTCTCCTTACTCTCTTCATTGTTTGTTTGAGTACTGTTTTGCTCTTCATCGCCTCATTGCTTGCTTTTGCCACTTTCTTCTTTCTTACTATCAATTATGGGTGATGCTTGCCTTTGAGGAGTAGATTCATGAGAATAAGGGGAAACATAATGAGTAGAGGGTGAGGAAGGTGCATGAGAGGGGCCTTGGGATGAAGATGCAACAATGAGGTCAGGATGAGAAATGAAAGTTTCCCAAGAGACTCCTTTTTGTTTCAGCTGGTGAAGGATGAGGACCTTGATGAGAGAATGATGGAATAGACTGGCCTTCTGCTGAGTTGGAGGCTTCTTTTGAACAAAGGAGGACATCTTTTCTATGCTTTTGTAGAGGAAGAAAGGCTGGTTTAGCAGCTGAGTCTGAGTGAAATGTATCAAAAGTCTGACATGATAGGAATAAACTCGTGAATATCTCCCCTCACATGTGAAATATTTCATGATGGTTTTCATAAGGGGGGCATAATTTCTCAATAAGTGAGAAAAATGAAAGATAGCTTGGCACTCATCCCGATGGGATGGCTTCAGAAAGGGCTTATAGAGATTTAGGTCTAGGTATGCTTGTTTGAACCATTTTTCTCTGATATAGGGAATCTTGGTTGCCTTTGACATAGCTTTAGGGGTGAGCACAAAGTCAAAACCTGCAATGTGAACCTGCTCTCCATCTAATCTCAGGGCAAATAGCTCAGTCAAGAGAGGGCAACTAGTGACATCTTGGATTTTATTGCAAAAGTAAAGGCAGCCCACTTCTTGAAAATAGGATAAGATTGAAGGGCATGCAGTGATTTCCTTAATAGTAGTGGGTTCAAACCTATTGTGATGGCCTGCCTTCTTGATTTTCCTTGGAGGCATCTTAGTCTTACTCTTCTTTACTCACTCAGAAAATAGGTTTCTTCCAAAATAAACTATGTCTTTCTCCTTAAAAACATTGATTCTTCCTTTAAGTTTTGATTTCAAAATATTTTTATGACTAAAAGACTGAGATGAAGGAAGTGATTAATACCTCTAAAAAAACTCCTTGCTGTGTTGAAAAAACCCAAACTGTGCAAAAACAGGATTTTGGGCACCTTTGGGCACACTTCTATGGGCATTGTAAAAACTGTCAAGGGCATCAGGTGCTCTTCGAAGCACGTCGCGCTATCCCACAGGCGTGTTGCGCCCCTTCAATTTTCCTTTGGAGAGCGACTACAGGCGCGTCGCGTCTTAAAAAATTTGCACAATAACTTTCCCAGGGTTCTAAAAATTGTTCTCTCCTCTGTCAGTTGCAAAATAGAATGCAAAACGTCCACTTGAGGGCTTTTTAAAGCTCTTTTAAAATGCTTTTAAACGTTTTTTCCCTTTTTTGAATTTATGAAAAGTGTTGTTTGTTTCTTCTTGCAGGTGGTAGTCTATCACATCATTAGGATCCTCTGTTTATCTTTTGAAGGGGGCAGGGTTCTCTGCTTGTCATGAGGGAGGCCCTTTGAGAACTGTGTGAGCTATTTATTTGTCGTTGACTGTAGTAGACACCTTTAAACGAACTGTGCTCTATTCCTTTTGAATGAGACCTTTCAACAAAGTTTTTTTCTTTGTTCATCATTAAAGGAGGCTTTCAAACAACAATGTCTTTGGCTTATTTATCAATTGAATATTATCTTTAAACACAGTGTCTGTGTTATGCCCTTGGCTAGCTTTTGAAGGAAGTATGTCACAAAAATTGTTTTTACCTTTTGTTTGTCATGAAAAAGGCTTTCAAACAACTGTGTAGAGCTTTTACTTGTTATTGATTGTATTAATTCTTGAAGGAGGCGATCTTTCATCAAATATTGTGCCCTTTGCTTATTAGTGAAGGAGGTCTTTGAAAAGTGTGTTTTTGCCATCTGCTCACGATTGTAGGAGGTCTTTAAACACAATAGTTTCAGGTCCTCTACTTATGATTGAAGGAGACCCTTGAACCTCAGTCTTTTTCTTTCTCTGTTAATTATTGAAGAAGTCTTTTTGACAAACTGTAATGGCCCTCTACTTTTCATGAAGGATGCCCTTCCTGAAAACTAAACTTTGCACCCTCTGTCTGTTCTACTTTTGAGACATGACTTCTTGTAGAACTTCACTGTGAAACATAGGGGTAAGTAATGCATTTGTAAATGATAAATCCTTGCTGTGTTTGTCTTGAAATAACCCTTCTTTTTAGTAGTTGTAGTTCCTTTGGAGCTGAAGTTTTCCTTGAATGTTTTTAGAGCCTAGGCTTAAAGTAAGATAAAAAGGCATTTGTTCCTCTTATACCTTTCATTTTTATGCTTGGTTGCTTAGAGGCTTCTTTTTCCAAAAGATTGTCATTGTTGGTTGCATAAGACTGATTTGCAGAGCTGGCTCACATTTTTGGGAACTAATGCAAAAATGTCATTTGAGTTAACATGAAGCACTGGAGGTAGACATTACCCAACCTTTGTGTTGATTTTCCATGATGGAGGACTTTTGACTTTTTGGCGTTTTGAGTTTGAATCTTGTAGGTCTTTTCTCTTTACAATCTGCACTTTCTCTGATTTCCAATAGTAAGCTGCCACAACATGAAATATTTTCCTGAAGTGTTCTTTCGCTCGCACTTTTCTTACTGTCATAAATCTATACACCCCTGCAGAGATGCATTAATAGATGTCTTTGATCTTTGGAGAGCCTTCTTGATGTATTCATGATGATCATGCTTGAAATGATCACTTTCTTCAGACATGGAACTTCTTTCCCTATTTCTTCTTGAATTTTAACTTTTGCAAGCTTTTCTTGAAACAAAACAAAGCGACCTCATTGATGGTGTATGACCTAGGGATAGACAAGGGTTTTATTTTGAAAAATAAGAAGAAATGATAGCTGACTGATGTCAAAAATAGGGTTTTTGACTTGGGGATAGTTTTCTCAGGGTATTTTCCCTAAACACCACCACTTAGACCTAGACATTTTATCATAGTTTCTGAAGAGTTTCTTAGGCATATTCAGGTTATGACAAAATAATCAATGAGAGAGGGGTAGACAACTTGTCCAATGTTTGACAGTGAGTTGTGTGGAAACAGGGGTTTTGAAAGTAGAGGTATTAGGCTTGTGATAGCTATAGACAAGGAAGTTTAGCTAGTTTAAGACATGTTTGAAAACTAAAGACCACTTCCATAACAGGTTGTAAGATAGGGGTAAAAAGAAAAAAATTTGTTTGAGTGGTTTTCTAGAGAACAAATTGACTATTTGAGATTGGTTTCTAGAAAACCTAGACAAGGGATCTAGTCATCAAAACAGGCAAAAAATACTGATGACTAACACAATCTACATTTGGATAATTTTCTAGAGAAGGCCAACAAGGAAAATGACTTGTTGAGGACAAGGGTCAAACTTCATGCATAGAAAGAGAGAATTGCATTGGCCAGGCTCAAAAGAGCCAATGCTAAAATTGAAAATTTGACCAAGGAAGGAGAGAAAGAGAAGTTAGAAATACTGCTGAGGTGTCAATCCATGCCTCAAACCCTTGATGAGAAAGTATCCTCACAATTTTGACAAAATGTTTGCACACTTTTCACTTTTTTTCATTTCTGTGTTTTTGAGTATTTTTGCACACAGAAAATTTGCCAAAGGCGCAGTGACCTGGACGCTACGCTTTATTTTGGGGCCTCCAAATGACAAATGGTCACCACCAGCAGGTTCATATTGATGAGGAAATCAACCCTAGAAAGTTTCATAGTTTTTGGAGGAGAATTGGTCCATCAAAAGCTCAAAAAACCATCAATATTTCATGTTTCTGCCTCAAAATTTGCCTAGTTGTTGCACGTTTACCAGTCTTTGGAGAACATGTTTTTGATAGGGAAAATGAGCACCATTTTTCAAATAGTAGGTAGTTTTGGAAAATAGACTCAAAGGTATTTCTAGTGAGCTATCATGGAGCAGATTTGGACACTGGGAAGGCACTCAAAACCAGCCTTGAACAGAGGTTAGTTTTTCTGCCTGGACACTGCACGTTTGACAAGGAAATTTCATTTTTACATAGTCTTCAAAATTTTTTGAAGTTTAACTCCAGTTTGAATTTTACTTTAGAAAATGGGAATTTGCTTATGTAAATGGTCAATATGAATGTAAATATCATGTTTTTACTTTTATCTAGGGTAAATACATTAGGTAAGTAAATCAGTGAGGTGTGATGAATGAGTTCATTAGAGATAGGATTGAGTCACTTTTCTCATCCTATACTCCAGCTATCAGTTCAGCTTTTTGTGTAATATCTCCCTCACCTCATGGATTTGACCCCTGTGGATGAGTTGATGTGGTTTTGAGGTCTATTTAGCTCAGTTATTCAAATGAGTCAAAGGTTGGCATCAATTTGAATGCTAGTGTATTGATCAAGAACTAATATGTCCTGCAAATTAATGAAGAATTGCAGCTATTTCTTTGGGATTCATGTGGTATGAATGTTTGGCATATTTTTTTCTCTGTGATCATTTGTATGAATGTTTTGTAAGCTCATAACATTTCATGTCTATTATATGATAAATTTCAAGTTGATAGGTAGAATACATGTTTTTCATGCTCTATTTTGGGAATTTTTTCATAGTCTGTCCCATTTTCTTCAGTTTAGGAATAATTCATTTTCTATGCTCTTCCTAGCTCCTCGTCAGTCTTAAACCATGTCACCAAATCACATTTAAGTGTTGAGATTTCTACCTTCCTTTCCCCATCGAATGGACAACAATTCCATTTCATTTGCCCTGATCTAGTCCCCTTGACCTAATCCTCATTCAGTGAGCCCAATCCCAATAAAAAAAAGTCAAACCCCTTGCACACATTAGCTAGCCTAAAACCTTTTTCATCCAGCCCTCTTGGCTGTGATTTTTGTGGAGAGATCCCTCTCCGACTTGGTAGGGCTAGATACCAAGTCTAAAGTTTGGTTTGTGGTTACCTATGTTGGGATTCCTTCCTCGGCCTTGGGAATTTGGTGGAGTCATAACATACTGGCGTCGTTGCTGGGGAACGAAGAGACACAATTTTCCTGGGTGTATGACAGAGATCAATTGGAAACTAATCTGTTGGATGATAGAACTGAGTTTCGGAAGGATGATTTCATAAGTGCAGCACCTCACAATAGATCTGGCTTCTACAATATACACCCGATCGAATCCAGACCCTGATCCAATTGATCCTGTTGATGACCTGGAGCAATTCTTTTGAAGACACCAATATAAAACTCCACAAATTCAATCAGGACCAGCTCCATTAGTAAGATCAGTATCTCTACCTGCAAAATTGCTTTCTTTAGAAGATATACCCTATGACATAAAGTTTGAATTATCTTTATTCAAGTCCAAATATGAAACTTCCTTGTCTGATATAGTTTTTGATCCTTTGATATTATTAGAAGTAAAATCTTTGTCAGAATTAGATTTAAGTTCTTTGAGAGATTGGTTTTACAAAGAAATCAAGCATGAATCTGACCTAGACATTAAAGAGTGGATCAAATTTTATCCTCCCAAAGAATTTTTTGTTACATATTAACCTTAAACTTAGTCAATATCAGTATACTCATCAGTACCTTCGACTTCATCCTACATACCAGCTACTTCAGCACCAACAGTTTTAGCTCCTTTACCCATTTAGCCTATCCCTCTGGTTGTTAACCCAGTACACCATCCATCCGGAATTATGGATCGTTTTGGACCATTAGTGCTCCCTGGTAATCTTGTTGATATGCCTCAAGGGTATGGTCAAAGGCTTCCCCTTTTTTATGAGAACTCTAAAATCACTTCCCGTCAACACATAGTCAAAATCACAACCTTTATAGATTTGGAGGAGTTAGATGCAGATGATGCCAAGATACAAATTATTGCACAAAGTTTTTTGGGTGAAGTCAAAGTCTGGTTCTGTGCCCTAGAAAAAAATTCAATTAGGACTCCTGCTGAATTGATTGATGCTTTCTTAGCCAGGTGGGATAAAAATAAAAACCCTTTACAGATCCTTGCTAAATATGATTCCTTGAGATGTAATCCCAATGAATCTATACCTAATTACAATGCCCGATATCTCAGAATTTATAATTCCATTCCTAATTAAATGACACCACCTCCTGGGTTAGCCCTTTTACGTTATCCTGATGCCTTTGATCCAGATATGACCTATTCATTGAGAGAAGGAAACCCCACTACCCTTGAAGATATGATAAATAATTCAGTAAGTGTTGAAGAAAATCTTTTAATTAAGAAGGCTAAAATTAAAGGTGAATGCAAAGTTACCATCAAAGAGGAACCCTCCACTTCATTTGATACCAAATTTTATGCCTTACTGAAAACCATGGAGAGAATGGTTGATAAGATGTCTATTTCAGACAAACTGACTGAGCCTCAAATCAGAAATCTAAAATTCTGAGGCCAGTAGCAATCTCAATTTCAAATAAAGCAGCGAGAACAAAGACCTCCCGAAGCACAGCAACAAAAAATCAGAACACCTCCCAAAGTGATGAAGAGAATAACCGGCGGTAGAAGAGAATCTTATTTTCACAGCTAATGGTCAGCCCACTTTTCTCACCGAGGATGAAGAATATGTGGAGAATACATGTTCACCTAATGAAAAAAAATTCATAATGGAAAATGACCATGAATTAGAGGTAGAATATGATGACTACCAGAGAGGCTACCTAAATGCATTGAGTTCCAAGCAAAGACATTATACCTTGAGAGGTCAGGATGTTCCAATAACTCCACTTCTGAAGAAAATAGTTCAGCAAAAATAAGTGGCACTTCCGAAGAAAATAGTTCAGCAAAAATAAGTGGCACCGAATAAGGGTAAAGAAATTGTAGTACCAAGTCATAACAGAAATAATCAACCTACTACAAGTGCACCATTCAAAGAAAAAGACATTCAGAGAAAGAAAGATGCACCCAGAGATCATGTCGAAAAAAGGGATGTTACCATGAAAGAGGTAGAAAATCCTACACCTTTTAATTTCGAGTCTGAAATTTCTAAATTAAAAGTGTCTATTCCTCTTACCGAGTTGGTCAAAATTGATAAGTTCAAAAACCATGTAGCCAAAACCTTAAAATTTGACCCTTTATCCGACATGGTTAATGTAAAAGATGACCAACCTGAGTTGATATTTAGTCCTGCCATTGACGGCCAATCCGAAGACAGTTAAGTCCCACCATTCTATCTAAGTCTTAAAATTCATCAGTGCATTCTTCATAATACTATGTTAGACTCTGGGGCTTCTCACAACCTCATGCCTAAAGCAATCATGGAGAAGCTTGGCCTTGATATTACCCACCTGTATCATGATCTATACTCTTTTGATTATGGCTGTGTCCATTGTTTAGGTTTGATCAAAGATCTAGTGGTCTCCTTAGAACAAATCCTAGCCAAAAATTTCCTTATGGACGTGATAGTTGCTGATATTCGACCACATTTCGGTATTCTGTTGTCAAGATCCTGGGGGGCCAAATTAAGAGGTGCATTGCAATTAGAATTTTCCTATGCCACTATCCTTGTATTTGGTCAAATGAGAAAGCTTTACTGTGAGACCAAAATGAAGTAAATGATCACTAATAAGGAAATGCCTAAAAATCATCCAATCAACGTTGTACATACAGATTTAGAGTCTTTTATATTGTACAATGATTCCGGTTTAAATGATATAGACTGTCAAATAGTAGAATTAGAGGAAGTTCCTAAAGTTTTTGATTGTATTAGAATAGTGATAGAGGATGAGAAATAAAATATGCCCACTGTAACTCAACAACCATCAGAAAAAGAAGATAAAAATTCAGAGCAACATGAAGAATTAGACCGCCAAATAGTGTCAAATCAGAATCAAGGATTTTAGCACCTAGAAGAAGAATAAGATGGTCTTTGGAGCCTGGAATTTGATGGTTCCTTTGGCAAAGATAGAGTTGTCATAGGTTTGTGGATCCGCAAGCCATGACAACAAAAAAACAAGGTCCCAAATAATGTAAGGTTGTGTTCCTACAAACTAGTGTTTGATTGTACAAATAATGAGGCTAAATATGAAGCGCTCATTACTGGTTTGAAAATCCTGAAGAAATTGGGAGCGAAGAGAATTGTAGTCTATGGAGATTCAAAGCTAGTGACCAAAAAAATTAAAGTTGAATACCAAGCTAACCACCCAAGAATGAGGAAGTATAGGAATGTAGCACTTGACATTTTAAAAATGTTTCCTAAATACACCCTTAAGGTAGTGCCTAGATTGCAAAACTTGATGGCTGATTCACTAGCTATTTCTGCGAGTAATTTCAGATCTACAATGTTTTCTAATAAAAGTTTTGAGATCCATATAAAGCACAGGCTTGCTATTCCAAATAACTTGAAATTCTGGTAAGTTTTCTGGGATGATAAAAAAGTGAACAACTTCCTGCAGAGTGAGGGAGAATATGAAAATTGTTCTATGGATGAGGTATATGATAAAGATGACCAGGTTATTGAAGCATATCAGATTGATATTCTTCAACTCAAAGACAATAAAAATATGAAAGGTCTCATACCATTGGAATATTTATTTGATCATGATGATGTGGCGAGAAAACCAACTTTGGTTCCCACATAGAAAGGAGTAGAAGATGTGAATATAGGAATAGTCGATCAGCTGAAGTTCATACAACTCTCAGAGTCCTTGCCATCAGAGGTAAAGCTTAAATATATTGATTTGTTTCCTAAGTTTTCTGATGTATTTTCTTGGAATTATTCAGACCTAAAGGTGTATAGTCAAGATATCATTCATCACACAATCCCGATCAAGTGAAATCAGAAGCCCTTTAGACAGAATGTAATGTTCCCAAATTTTAGCCTCAAGCTAAAGGAACATTATAGTTAGCATTATCTCTAGGTAGATGAATAAAATGGGTAGGGAGGCCCATTAACCTCTTTAGAAGGAATAATAACATTCCTCATGTGAAAAGAGGAAGAATAAGAAGCTGGCTTAAGCACTTATAGGTGTGAACAGGATTGAATCATATTGATTCAGTCATATTTGACCAAGTCCACATGCACTGTCTATTAAATTGTATCTCCTTGATGGACTGTGCAGTTTTAATGGAGGACAAATTGCATGAGCTAGGTGGCACATATGGATGGGACACATGGTGGAGAGGAGCACTCGCTATATATGGAGACGAGGGCAGCCATTACTATTCATGTTTTTATTATTATTTTCTTTGGTCTATTGAGACTTTGCTTCCTCTTGTTGTTTAGCAGGGTTGCAGTGCTTTTTAGCACAAGGTTGTTCCTGGTCAGGAATCCATAGCTCATCCTCAGGGAAGGAGAGGTTCTTTGGGCTAAATTTCCTCATTATGGCATTTTGGCCAAGCTACCTCCTTCAGCTACAGCATAGTTTCTGTTTAGAGCTGGGTTGTGTTGCAGGGTGCAGCAAAGGAGGATCTCTTCAAGTCATTTATGGGCTTGTTTTTCAGTGGAGATCTTGTCTATCCATTGTAGGATCAGAAATAAGGAATCCCGGGCATATTTCTACATCTTTGGCATCAGGCCAACCATATTCTATCCCTCAGAGCATAGTCACCATCCTGAACTACGTTATTTTTGGAGGCATTGGCTGGGAGGGTTCATTGAGCTCATTGGGAGGATCTATTTTTGAGTAGAGGGATCAGCCTTCTAATCAGAAATACCATTGGAGAAGGACATCAGTATTTCAGATCTGTCATAGCCTCATTGTATATCAGATCCAGTTTATAGTGGCACATTAACCCAAGGTTATTTGTCACATTGTATGTTTTTCGGTATTTCTAGCAATCCTTTCCGAGTTGGCTAGAAATCTTCTATTGGAGCCCATATCTTCATTGCCGGGAATTTATTTTGTTTCTATCTACCATATTTCATGTGTACACATCTATAGTAGCAGCTACACTAATATTGACTGCGCAGTCATTTCTCTCAGGCATTCTATATAGTTGTAGCATCTCATGTATCTATTGCTTTGATCATTGGAGACTTGTTCTTATGGCTTGAGTGGCATGTCCCTCATGATATTTTGTACATTGTTGCTGATCCATTAATAGAATGATGGCTGAATATTTTTCTCTCTCATGACATGATCATATTTTCTATGTTTCTAATATTGTGTTCATGTATTGTTGTAGCTCCAACTTTGGAATATCTTAAGATATTCTCATTGTTGTAAATTTTCTCTATTTTAGGATATTACAGTGGTATCGGAGCATAATCTTGGCTCAGCCTGTGCATCCAAGACATTATGAAATTAGGAGGAGAAGCTTCTCATAGAAAAGAGAAGTTGTGCATAAGAAACAAAAGCATGACTCCATTATTTGGAGGAATGAAGGAAGAGAGGATCTCCCTGCTTCTTTTCCAAACTATGAAAAATATCAAAGAAGATCTCAAGGAGATGAAAGGGGAGGAGTGTAGAAGATCTATGAGAGGGTTTGAAGCAAGCCCTAGCTATTCACATGATGGGTGTGAGCATTCAGCCACACATGCAGATCCATAGCGTAGTCTATTGCCCACATTTACTGCATGCAGGATGGAGGAAGAAGATACACCAAGGGAGGAGACCTTGAGTGACTATCTTCAAGAGTATGAATCTAAATCATGGATATTCAAGGAGACTTGGACTTCCAAGGTTTTTACAAACTCAAGGAGGCAAGATCCAGCAGCCACAAAAGAAGTAAGAGAGGTAGAATCTTGCTATCTCACTTTGATGGATCAGCAGAGTGCACAGCCAAAGCTTGGGTAGAAGAGCTAGATTCCTATTTTTAGCTACACCCCTGATGAGGCCCTGGAAAAGCTAAAAACTATTTTTGGCATTCAAAATCAAATCTGGGCCCACCAGCTTGAAAATGAGTTGCTTACTTTGGACCCCAATAATTTCTCCTCCGTTGAAGATTTTTTGTCCAAATTTAAGACCCTTCGAATTCTTTTAGAAGGTTGTAAGATCAAAAAGGAAGATGTTAGCCTCATATATTGCATTCTTGATAAGCTTGGTCTTGCATACTCTATATTTGTTTCCACCTTCCATTCCACCAGAGAAGCTATCATTTCTTCAGGAACCACCTACAAGAATCCCTCTTTTGATGCCTTTTGTGATTCTTTGATAAGAGAACAAGAAAAATTTTTACACCTTGGTCTTATCACTGCTGGAAATGCTTCTAAGAAAGCCTTAGCAGCCCAACAACAACCATATCAAAAGAATCCCAAGAAGCAGTATCCTAAAAAATATGGTCCTAAACCAAACAAGGGCCCTAAGCAATTTCAACTGCAAACTAAAAAATCAAATCACCAAAATAATAAGGCAAATCAAAACAAAGGGAAGAAAATAGAGAGATATTGCAACTTTTTCAACCGGGATGGTCATATAGAATCAAAATGTTTTAAGAAGATGGAAGCCTTAGAAGAAGATATGAAGAAGCACAACATCAATTTGGAGCACTCTTCACCTTCATCTTCAGGCATGGTACTTTCTGCTTGTGGTTGTCAAGCATCAAGATCTGGTTATGCATTAAATGTATCTTCTTCTTCTCCTTCTCATGATTGGCTCATTGATTCTGGAGCTTCTTACCACATGGCTAAAAATAAATCCATGTTTTCTTCTTTAAATGATTGTAACACCAAACATATTTATTTTGGTGATGATAGATCTCTTAGTGTTGTAGGGTCTGGAACCATTCATCTAGATAATGGCCAGTTTAATGATGTACTATGTGTTCCTACCTTGTCATGCAACCTTCTATCTGTTTATCAGATAACTCATTCAGGTGAAGGGAAAATAGTAGAATTCTCACCTCATGATGTTGTAATCAAGGACCTCAAAGATCCTAAACATATTTTAGCTAATGGCATTGCTGATGATTCCACAAGGCTACATGGGCCATGTCTGGCCATCCTCTCTTCCCCATTTTTTATGCTCAATGAAGGCTTTATAAACTTCCGTCATGAGCGATTTGGTCACTTAAACTATCGCTCTCTTCAAACTCTATGTAAGGAAAATATGGTGACGGGCCTTCCTATGGTATCTTGCCGAGATGGTGTTTGCTCCGAATGTGTACTCAAAAAACATCATCGGGACAGTTTTGATAAACATGCCTCTTGGCATGCTTCAACCCCTTTGCAGCTTATGCACAGTGATTTTGTGTGGTCCACTTCTTGTTGTTCCTTTCTCTGGTTGCAAGTACTTCTTAACTTTCATTGATGATTTTTCCAGATGCACTTAGGTATATTTCTTAAAACTCAAGAGTGAAGTTTTTAACATGTTCTTGGCCTTCAAGGCCTTTGTTGAGAAACAATCTGGAAATCAAATTCTTAAGTTAAGATCAGACAATGGCAGAGAATATGTTAACAACAAATTTATCAACTTCTACACTGAGCATGGCATTCAATTGCAACATATTGTTCCATATACTCCACAACAAAATGATGTAGCTGAAAGGAATAATTGCACCTTAAAAGAAATGGCTAATTGTATGCTTCAATCTAAAGGATTTGGTCTCAATTTTTGGGCATAAGCCATTAACTGTGCAAATTACATAGTAAATCGCACTCCTACTAAGGTTTTAAAGAATATAACTCTAGAAGAAGCTTGGAGCTCAATCAAACCAGATGTAAGTCACTTTCATGTTTTTGGAAGTGATGCTTGAGCCCATATTCCATATGTGAAACATAAAGCCCTAGAACCTAAGAGTGAAAAAATTATTTTTGTTGGATATTTTGAAGATGTCAAAGGATATAGAATTCTTCAACCAAGATCCAAAAATATTATCATTATAAGAGATGTAAAATTTAATGAAAATATATCGGCCTGCGAGCCTAGTTCGGCAAGTGTGCCACGTTTGGCTTGCGAGCCTGATTCGACATATGTTCCACCTCTCTCTCTCTCTCTTCTATTTTTAATAGCATTCCTTCTAGTTAAGATGATGAAAGCGAGGATGGAAATCCTCCTCCAGCTCGTGAAATTGTTCCTTATACTCCACCACTTCCAAGATGGGTCCGCTCTACTCGGGATGCAGTAGGTTCTCTTGCAGGTGACCCTGCCGATCGACGACATACACGTTCCCAGTTCGAAAGAACTTCTTCCTTATTTTCTCAAGTTCCAGAAAAACTTGATCCAGAAACATTTGAATAAGCCTCCAGTTATCTAGATTGGGATGAAGCTATGAATGAAGAGTATCGTTCCTTATTGGCAAACAATACTTGGGATCTTGTTCCTCTTCCAAAAGGAAGAAAACTTGTCAGATGCAGATGGGTTTACAAAATAAAGTTTGGACCAGATGGAAAAGTGGATAGACATAAAGCTCGTCTTGTTGCTAATGGTTTTTCACAAGTTGAAGGCATTGACTATACTGAAACCTTCTCCCCTGTTGCCAAAATGAATTCTATCCACCTTGTTCTTTCCCTTACTGCCTCCTTTAAATGGGAAGTCCATCAGCTGGATGTTAAATCTGCCTTCTTACACAGAGATTTGCATGAAGAAATCTACATGGAACAACCCCCTAGCTTTATCCAAAAATACTCCAGCCTTTTTTGTCGCCTTAGGAAGTCTCTCTATGGTCTCAAACAAGACCCTCGGGCTTGGTATGCAAAAATGGATAGATTTCTATTATATAATGGATTTTCTAGGTGTCATTCTGACAACACTGTCTACACCAAGAAGGTGGGTAATTCCTTCACCATCCTTGTTCTTTATGTTGATGATCTTATCCTTACTAGTAGTGATCCAAATCACATAAACCATGTGAATTCTAGCCTCAAAAAGAAGTTTGAAATGACAGAATTAGGATGCTTGCATTATTTACTTGGTCTTCAGGTCTTGCAATCCAAGGAAGGCATTACCCTCTCTCAGTCCAAGTATGCCTGTGGTCTTCTAGGCCACTTTCACATGGAAGACTGTAAGCCTGCCCCTTCTCCCTTTCAATCTAGAGTCAAGCTTTCAGTCAACTGTACTACCCCTGAAGTTGATGCTACCTTATACCGTCAACTTGTTGGTAAACTTTTGTATCTAACCCATACCTGTCTTGACCTTTCCTTTGCCGTTGGTCTTGTCGCTCGGTGTATGCACCAACCTCATTAAAGTCATTGGAAAGCAGCTAAAAGAATACTTCAATATATTTGAGGTACAATTCAGTTCAAGATTCATTACAGTGTAGGAGACCCTAGCTCGATTGGCTCAATCGATTCCGAGCCGGCCTAAGGACTCATGATCTAAACCACCGTGTGATATGTATTTACTCTGTCTCCAGACTCATTACTTGTTCTGTGAAGAAAAAAGGTGCCATCTCCTTCTTTAGCGTACAGCACTGCGCTGAAGCTGCCATAGCTTTCATGTGGCTTCGTCAAAACTCGTTCGAATTTGGTCTTCATCAAGAAGATCCAACCAATTTTGTGTGATAACTGTAGTGCCATTTCAGCTATGTAAAGATCCAGCCTGCATCAAACAGATGAAACACATTGAACTCCCACATACACTTCATCAGAAGTCTATTCATGATCGTGTTTCAAGTGCGTATCATTCCGACCAATGTATCATACGATATCTTTACGAAGGCTTCAATATATGAAGTTTACCAAATCAAATCCATGTGCTTGGAGTTCAGGAAACTTGTCATTAAGGGGGGATAGGCTCTAATGCCTCCTTCCTTCTCCTATTGTGTCACTTTTGTAAATCCTTCAATCCTATCCCAATTTGTTCTTAAGGGGGGATGTTAGGATATTTCCACACATAGGAAATAGGCTCCTTTTGTGTCACCTTTGTAAATCCTTCAATCCTATCCCAAGTTGTTCTTAAGGGGGGATGTTAGGATATTTCGACACATAGGAAATAGTTAAGAATAACTTAGTCTAGTGTAGAGTTAGGTAAAGTGTGTTTCTTTACCATGTACATTTGTAACTTATAATCTGATGGTCACGATTTGTAGTGATCTGACGATTATCTCTCACCTCGGTATTAACGGCACTTGACTCGTGGCTTAACACCCGATTGGTCCATGATATCTATTTAAAGAGCATGGAGGGTCATTTTTCCAGTAACCGTTTATGAGAGAAACATATGTAACCTTTCTTTTTATATTAATAAATTCCTTGAAGTGGTTGCATTGGCTCAGGGCGTGGACTATTTCCCTCTTTGAGGGTTTTAACCATGTGATTATATTGGTGTACTGATTTGTGATATGTTTGTGAGCAGTGAAATTTGGTTCTTGATCTACGGAACTTGCCCTGTAAATTCCTACAACTTATAAGTGTGAATAGGATTGGATCATATTGATTCAGTCATATTTGACCAAGTCCACATGCACTGTCTAGATACATTGTATCTCCTTGATGGACTGCGTAGTTTTAATGGAGGACAACTTTCATGAGCTAGGTGGCACATATGGATGGGACCCATTATGGAGAGGATCACTTGCTATATATGGAGAGGAGGGTAGCCATTATTATTCATGTTTTGATTATTATTTACTTTGGTCTGTTGAGACTTTGAAATTATTATTATTTATTAGTCATGTTTAGCAGGGTTGCAGTGCTGTTTAGCACAAGGGTGTTCCTGGTTAGGAATCCCTACCTCATCCTCAGGGAAGGAGAGGTTCTTTGGGTTAAATTTCCTCATTCTGGCATTTTTTCCAAGCTACCTCCTTTAGTTACAGCACAGTTTCTATTTAGAGCTGGGTTGTGTTGCAGGGCGCAGCAAAGGAGGATCTCTTTGAGTCATTTTTGGGCTTGTTTTTTAGTGGAGAGCTTGTCTATCCATTGGAGGATCAGCAAGAAGGACTCCCGAGAATATTTCTACATATTTTTCATCAAGCGAACCATATTCTATCCCTCACAGTGCATTCACCATCCTGAACTGCGTTATTTTTGGAGGCATTGGCTGGGAGGGTTCATTGAGCTCATCGGGAGGATCTATTTCTGAGTAGAGGGATCAGCCTTCTAATCAGAAATACCATTGGAGGAGGAAATCAATATTTTAGATATGTCATAGCCTCATTGTATATTAGATCTATTTTACAGTGGCATATTAGCCCCAGGGTTATTTGTCACATTGTATGTTTTTCGGTATTTCTAGCAATCCTTTCCGGGTTGGCTAGAAATCTTGTATTGGAGCCCATATCTTCATTGCTGGGCATTTCTTTTGTTTCTATCAACCATTTTTCATGTGTACACATATATAGCAGTAGCTAAACTTATATAGACTGCGCAGTCACTACTCTCTGGCATTCTATATAGTTGCAGCATCTCATGTATCTATTGCTTTGATCATTGCAGACTTGTTCTTATGGCTTGAGTGGCATGTCCCTCATGATGTTTTGTACATTGTTGCTGATCCATTAATAGAATTATGGATTAATATTGTTCTCTCTCATGACATGATCATATTTTTTGTGTTTACAATATTGTGTTCATGTATTGATGTAGCTCCAACTTTGGAATATCTTAAGATATTCTCATTGTTGTAGATTTTCCCTATTTTGGAATATTACACAGAAGATTAGGTGAATTAATCCAAAATTGTTGCCATCCATTGAGAAGGAGGTGAACAAGATTTATAAGTTAGGCATCATTGTTCCAGTCAGATTTTTAGATTGGATCTCTAATTTGTTGTCAATGCAGAAGAAGACCGGTGAGATTCGACTTTGTATAGATTTCAGAAATCTGAAAAATGTCTCGTTGAAAGACAATTACCCGATGCCCAAGATGGATCAAATTCTTCAGTGAGTTGTAGGAGCCAGCAAGATGTCATTGTTGGATGGCTATTCAAGTTACAATCATATCCTAGTACATGAATATGATCAGTATAAGACAACTTTCACTACACCATTGGGGACCTTTAAATATGCCAAAATGCCATTCGGGTTGAAGAACGCCAGAGCCACTTTCCAGTGTGCAATGGACATAGCTTTTGGTAATGAAAAATATGTCTTCCTGGTAATTTATTTAGATGATATTACTGTTTATTCAAATTAAGATGAATAGAACTTACATCATTTGAGAGTTTTATTTCAGCAGTGTAGAAAGTTTGGGATTTCCTTAAATCCTAAAATGTGCTTGTTTGCTATGGAAGAGGGTAAGTTGTTGGGACACATCATCTCAAAAGATTAAATCCAAATAGATCCCATTAGAGTTTAAGCAATTCAGAAAATATATTCCCTAGAAACAAAAATGAAATTCAAGCCTTCAATGGTAGGATGAATTTCCTACATAGGTTTATTCCCAACCTAGTAGAACATCTCAGAGAATTGACCAATATGCTCAAGAAGGAAGATGATGTTAGATGGTCAGAGAATGCCCACAAATCATTCAGCTCAGTAAAATTTGCTTTAACTACTGCTTCAGTGTTGGCAAGTCCTGATTATTATTTAGATTTCATCATATTTTCTTTTGCTTCTGAGCATACCTTGGCAGCAATGCTTATGCAAAAAAAGGATGGGACAGAGCTGCCTATAGCTTTTTTCAGTCGCACCATAAGATATGCATCTCTATGATATAACATAATTGAGAAATAGGCATTGGCCTTAGTCAACACACTCAAAGACTTCCGTGTTTACATTTTGCACTCTCATATTCTAGCACATGTTCCAAATGCAGCTGTTAAAAAAGTACTTATACATACAGATCCAGAGGGAAGAAGAGGTAGGTGGATAGCAGCACTTTTATAATACGACCTTGAGATCAAGGCAATCAAGCTGATCAAAGGGCAAGGCTTAGCCAAGCTCATGGCTGAGTCTAATTTGCATGTGCTTGATATCAATCTCATATCAGCACTGTGTGATGATGAAGAAAATGTAAGTTTAGTTCAGATATCATATATTTTTTCATTGTCCCCTCGGTATGCTGATATTATTTATGTTCTACAACATTTGGATCCTCCTTCAGACATGAAAAAGAGTAAGGCAAGGTCCTTAAAACTTAAGGCTTCGAAATACTGCATTCTTGATAGTGCACTCTACTAGAAGGATTCGAGAGGAGTATTACTCAATTGTTTCATGGAAGATGAATCCAAAGAAGCGATGAAAGATTTTCACAAGGGAGATTGTGGAGGTCATTTGTACTAGAAGACTATGACCAACAAAGTACTGAGAGTAGGTTACTACTGGCCTAATTTGTTTGTAGATCTATATAAGACGGTCATGAGCTGTCATGAGTGCCAAATTTTCCAAGGTGAATGTAAGCTCATACCTTTACCATTATAGCCCATTCCAGTTGAAGCTCCCTTCTAGCAATGGGGCTTGGATTTTATTGGTGAGATACACCTGCCTTCATCTACTCAGCATAAATGGATACTTACTGCTACAGATTATTTCACGAAGTGGATCGAAGCGATCCCGACCAAGTAAGCTACTGACACAGTCATTATTCAGTTTCTTGAAGGTAACATTTTGTCCTGGTTTGGTTGTCCCAGAAAGATAATCATAGACAATGTTGCTGCTTTCAAATCAAAGAAAATGACAGAATTATGCGATAAATACAACATCAAATTGGGTCATTCCACAAAATATTATCCACAGGGCAATGGATTGGTGGATTCTTCCAACAATTCTCTAGTCAATATCATCAAAAATATGTTGGAAGCTAACAAAAATAATTGGCACAAGAATTTGATAAATGCACTATAGGCAGATAGAATAAGTAGAAGAAGATCCATTGGTATGTCTCCATTTCAAGTAGTTTACGAGGTAGATACAGTTTTTCCTACTTCATTAGCTGTCCCAGTCATGAAATTTCTGCAAGAGGCTGAAAGTGAATAAAATTATATTCAAAGAAGAATCAATCAAATGATCCACTTGCAGCAAACAAGGGACTAAGTCTTCCACAACACTTCTAAACTTCATGATAAGATCAAACAGATTTATGACAGGAAAACTAAAAATGATGATTTCAATATTGATGATGTGGTACTCCACTGGGATGCAAGAAATGAAGACAAAGTTAAGCATGAGAAATTTGATAATATGTGGAAAGGTCCTTTCAGAGTTGCAGCTTCTCGTGGACAGAATGCATATCTTTTGGAAGAAAAGGATGGGAAAAGTTGTTTAGGAGGGCCAGTAAATGGTAGGCTCCTGAAGCACTATCTCTTCTGATCTGAAACTTATGAGAATTTTTCAACCTCATTGTATCTATCCATTTAATATTTCTGCAAGTGTGAAGTGGAACAAGCATTGGAGTTCAGAGCCTTAAGTGAAGGCCATGGAGCTTCATTGAAGTTTCTACTTTTTTCAAGTTAAGTTTGCATTAGGGTAAGTTCAGGTTTTGAGTATTTATTCCAGTCAAGTCAAATTAAGTCAGTTTCATTCAGTTCGTGTCATTGAAATCTCAGAAAAACAGTCCTACATTTCAGCTTTAGTTATTTTTTACCGTATTTGGCCCAATGGAATAAAACACTAATCTTCTCAACTCAGAGATATGCAGTTCTTGACAGCTCTGTCAAAGTTTCCATCCCCAATAAGGCCAATGTTAGAGTCAGAATATGCATTCTGCCATCAGTGATCAATTTCATTGCTTCATTTCTCATGTTAGGTGTCTCATTCTGAAAATTTTATATCATTCCATTAGTTCATGCTAAAAATTCTTTCACTGATGGTAGCTTTCCTCAATAAAACTTCACTCTCCTTCAGAGAACCATATTTGCTGACTCACTCCCATGTCCCCTTAAGCATAATAATACCTATGAAAATGCTCATTCACCATGCCTTGCCTCAGTTAAAGTCAGTCATGATGATCAGGTCTAAAAGGTATCATTAGGTTATTAGGGTTTTATTTTTCAAGGTCCAAAAAGCATTACTCCATCCAAATAAAGTCAGCAAAGCATATGAGAGTGACTCAAAGACATTTCATCTTCCTCTACAGAAGATCATCACTTTGTAACTATTCTATTTTTTTAAGAGACTATGTTTAGGCGTTCCGGCGTAGTTTATGAGTTGTTAGTTTGTCTCATGTGTTTTCCCCAAAGTCTGATAGCCATTTCCCGAAGTTAGAGGGTCTTATACCTCTATGTATGGCTGGAATGTTTGATTTCTATGTGTTGATTAGATTATAGTTATTCCTAGCATGATTAATGGCTTGCTATTACATGTTTATGTCTGCTATTAACTAGTTTGCACTTGAAATCCCTTGTCTTTCACCAACTTATTGTTCATTTAATCCATTTTGCCCAGAGATCCCTTCTATTGTGAATCAAATCGGCCCTACAGCAGCTTTACATCATCACCTCATAAGCTTCCTTGATCTGTTTGACCCCATAGCCCAATTTATCTACATCTTGTTATCCAGTTTATGTATTTGATCAGTTTCATCCCTCACAAACTTAAAAAACCAAAAAAACTAAAAACATACTTCATAACTAGCCTAATATCCAAACACCGCAAGTAAACACACCGACATCTTTTGCATATAATAGAGAGAGCCCTCTCTGAGTCCAGGAAGGCTAGGTCCTTGGGCTCCAAAGCTTGGTTTGATGTTACATCGTCATTTGGCTAGCCAATTGGCCAAATCACGGGACCCTAACAGAACGATGTACATGTAGGCAACTCACAAAAATCACTGAAACCAAGGCTTATGATAACAAACCAGGTAACATTTATATTTTCTGATGCTTGCAAAAGAATGTGGAAGGGATCTTGAAAATCCCAAAGCAATAGTTGGTCTTGAGATCCAGAAGCAAAATTACAACTACTCGCTTCATTCTAATCTGAAAGAACAATTGATTACCGAGTGACAGGAAGGCACAGAGAGGTATAAGCTTCTGTCATCTGAGTTTTAGCTGTAAGTTCCTTGACCATGAGAAATTCTGGCATATTGTCTCTCTTAAGCTCATATTCCTCAACTTCATGGTCTAGGTCATTCTTAAACAGAAAACAATCTTCAAGATTATCAAACATGACAGCCTTATCATCTTCATGAAAGAAAATATTACCTGTTTGCTGATATATAAAACTAATTACAAGACCGTCATCATTTTTAAAAAGTTTCACCAACACTTTCTTAACCATGTGGGCACTGCAAATCTGCTTAGCTTGGGCTATAACATGACCTTTCAGGAGTTGATCTATCTCATCTTCAGACAGAGGAGATAATACTTTTTATTTTCTTTTTCTCAAACAGTGATTGTCTTCATGAAATAACATTTTAAAACATGAAAAACCTGAATGACAGTCCTTAATTCCCTTATCTTCTGAAATTTGAAAACATTGTTGATCATCTTCATTTGACATGGAAATCAAATTATCATTTATCACTGAGTTATTGAAAGAATATTTTTCACTTACTTGAACAAAGATCTCATCTTGTTTTTCATGAACTGCCTAGATTACCTCTTCATGAAGGCTTTGTTCTAATGAAATCAGAACATTTGGATCAATAACTCTGTCTTCTTCATTCCATATGATCTCAACAACAGAGCTCTCCTTCATGGGATTCAGCACAAGGTATTCTTGATCATCACGATCTGAATCTAGATCTGAAATAGCTAACTAGACTTTATCACATTCTGAAATTGAAACTTGACTTTCCTGCATATTGTCTTCTTCTATGGACAGGTCTGAAACAAAACCTTCTCTTTCATCATTTTCCATTGTACTAAGATCTTGATACTGCTACAAAGTTTCCTGAGCATATTGATGGGTATCCTCTAAGTTCTCTTTATGCTGTTGAAATGGATTTTCGTACAGAGTCTCTGTGATCTCATCGTCCATGAAGTCATCATCTTCATAAACAATTTCAAGATTTTCAATAAAACTATGAACATGGCTACAACAGTTCTGAACTAAGGTTAAGGATGGATAAGATTATTTATACCTTTCAAAGAACATGGTATGAAAATCCTTTAAACAGTAAATACAAGAAGGCGGAAAAATTTCATACCAAGATCGGGCTTCACCTTCCAGAGTGGCCATGAATATCTTCATCAAGAAGTCTTCAGGAAAATCAACCTTCAACTTGCGAATATGTATGTGAAATCTAACCAGATGTAAAGTAGCATCCTTCCTATCATCATCTGTAAACGTAGGCAAATTCCTTTGCCAATCTACCTTAGGAATTTTATTTGGAAAACCTGGAATATGATCTCAGCTCATGGGAGCATACCTTCGATTCAGCGAAACCATTTTGATAACAATGAATTCACCAAGAAATTCCTCAGGCTACTGATTCTTGAAGAGTAGAGTCGCCATAAAAATTCTGAACCTTAGGATTCTTCGACACTGGAGTCGTCAGGTGAATTATTTCAGCCTTCCTATGTCTGATCGTTGTCCACCATCAACCATCAGATCTAACTTGATACATATACTGAGGCTATTTTCAAGTCAGGTGTTACGTTTATAAAACTAGACCGGAGATTGACTGAAGCATCGTTTATCTACTTATGCACTTGCAAAGCAATGTGCAGTTCGAAGGCTACCTGGCTAACTTCAGGCTCCGTCTATAGTTTATAAAACGAATAACACTAACAAACAAACAATATTTCTTCCCCAGTATGGTCGCCACTATGTTATGGCCTAAATCTACCTCAGGCTGAGAAAGGCAGAATCTAGGGTAACATCAAACCACGCTTAACCTGGTAGCTAGCCCTACCAGATCGGGAGAGGGCTCTCTCCTGGTCAATCTAAAAAAAAAATGATCAGTGAGGCTTGAGATGACTTGAATAAAGGCTGATTTTAGGCTAGGTATATATGTAAGAGAGTTTGATTTGATTTTGAGGGTGTTTTTTGGATCAAAGGGAAAGGCTGATTTTGGGTCTGGGGAATGAGGCCTAGTTTTTGTAGAGATCTGAATGGGGCAAGGTAGGAAATTGCTTTGACACTTCAATTTTGAATGAAATGGATAGCTCAGACCGGTGAGGAGTTGAATAGGGCAAGAAAATTTCAGAAATCCTCTTCAAACAGTTGACAACATAGAAAATTAAACAAACCCTAGGTAGAGCACTGCAAATATAATGAATTCCACCTTTATCCTTGTTTATTTAACTTAAGAAGAAACAAGAGGGAAGATGATACACATAAAGCACCAGTAAACTTACATTAACAGAGAAAAACACATCATCAAAACAAAGAGCCACATGAATCCAAAGGAGTGCTGCAAACCCTGGTCTATTCCTTTGCCAAACTGCAGAGATGAATGTACAATGATGCTCAAAGCATTCCCAAGTGTCCAACCATGCTAATGACTGAAAAAATACAAGATATAGACAAAAATAACTCATCCCCAGCCTCTAGGGGTCGAGCTCACAATTTTAGGAGCTGTTTCAACAAGATCTAAACTAAGAACTGGAAAATAGGCAGTGGAACAACTTGCCTCTATAAGATAGGAAACTGATTCATTCAGTTGCAATTCACCTTTTGATGGATGAATCTACCTCCATAAGTAAAAATTTAACAAAATTACATCAAGATCCATAAAATTACATCAAATTACATCATGAGTTTAACATTTGGAAGAAATAAATTCAAAATGTCAAAAACTAGGCAAAAAACAGAGTTACTGAGTCCAAAATGAGCAAAAATCCCCAATGCATCGCGCCTGATTTCTCTATGCATCGCGCCAGTTTGGAGATGACTTTGAAGGCCTTCCTGTTGTCAAAATTTGCTCCAAGTGGGCTTGTTGGAAATATATGCCTGTCTAATTTCCAACACAAGTGGAATTTCTAAATTTGGCTTCCATTTTCTCCTCCAAAAAGGAGTTTTCCCAACACTACTTACTGTGTGTCCAAAAAGGGGCAGAAAGGTCATTTTTAGGGTGTTTTTGACCCTTCTGAAAGCCCAAAACCTGTCAAAATATCTTGGCCATAGGTAGGCATGCATAATTTTTCATGAAAAATCCAAAAATTTAAATTTTTCACCAAGAGGAGCTCCCCATCAAAAGCGCGCGCCAAGTGGCGCAGCGCATAGAGCTGAAAAATCTGTTTTTAGGCCAAAAAATCAAAATTTGCAAAAAGTGTCCCAAATTTCTTGAAATTTGGGCTGAGTGTCCTACATTATGTAATATGCTGGGCCAAGGAAGCCTCAACCAAAATCTGAAGTCTATCTTTCCTTTTCCGATGCTTTTAGGCCTTCTTCAACTTAGCCTTCAAGATCTTGATCCTTGCTTTGCAAACATGGTTTCTTGCCCAATAATGATTAGCCATGTGCCTCAACATGTTATTTTCCTTGTTGGCTTTCTCCAATAGCTTTTGGTCACCTTGGTGCATGCAATTTGGTTGTAGAGTCACTGTGTTTCCTTCATCTCGGTCATAAGAGGAATCTGTCTCCATGTTTGCCAAAGTTTGTGTTGTCTTAGATGAGTATGAAGAGTTTTAGGTGTCGTCGATCTTTCAATACCAAGTGTATGAAAATGTGTGAGGGAATATGAAGGGAGAGGGTAAGGGGAATGTTGGGAATATTTCCAATTGGAACTTGGGGAATTGAAGGGTTTTTAGGGACAGTCTCTAGGCTTTTGGGATAGCAATGTTTTTGGGATAATGGGGAATAGGGAAAAGGGTTAATGAAACTAGAAAATAGTGAAGGAATAAAAGATAAGGGAGTGAAGACCACAAAAACCAATTTACAAACCCTAGGCTATGATGTCTTGAGCAAGGAAGTAGGGTTTGAAAATTTTTCACCTATTGAAACACCATAAATACTGATGGAAACTCATACATTGGAAATATGGAGATGTTAACTTAGTTGTGGAATGAATAATTTTCAATTTTGGAGCTTTTGGAGGAATATTTGAATGGATTTAAGGCTTTTTAGCTCAATGCACCACGCCATCTCTATGCACCGCGCCAGTTCATTTTTTACACTGCAGAGGGCTGCCCAATGCGCCACACAATCTCTATGCACCACGAATTTTTTCAGGAGACTTTTGGAGGCCTTCCTGGTGTCAAAATTGGGCATAGGATAGCGTGTTGGAAATATTATTGAGTCTAATTTCCAACCCAACTGGAATTTTTCAATTTGGAGTTCATTTTCCCTGTCAAAAATCAAATCTCCCAAGACTGGTCAAAATGTGCAAAATGAGGCTGCCTCAAGGCAGAGTGTTGTTGCAGTCAACTTTTGAAGGTCTTCCTCAATTCCAAATTGAGCTCATGATAGCTCATTGGAAAACGCCTTGTGTCTAGTTATCATTTGACTTATCAAGCAAGTCATTTGGCCAAACAAGCTAGGAGAAATCTTGATTTTCCCAAAGTCACTTCAGAGGTGCATCAATTCTCCTGAGGCAACTGTATTTTTGACATTTCTCTAAAACCATGACACCTATGTAAAACGTGAAGGATTTTTTTCTTCCTTGGCCTATTTTGGACAAAAAAATATCTCAGTTTTCCCAAATTCATCTTTTATTTCTCAGAAACATCATTGGAGTAAAACATATCTCGATGTGTGGAACAAGGGATTTGTCGAAATGAAATGAAATGAAGGGGATAAGGGGCTTCTAAATTCTTGAGAAAATTTTTGGAAGTAGGGAGGGATGTTAGGAAGCAGGGGAAAGTGGAATTTCAGAGATTGAGTGAGGGGAAGGGGTCCAAAAGGTCAAAACACAGGCCTAGCCTAGAAAATTGCCAAGTTGTAGCAAGAAACTAGGGTTTGTGCAAAAATGAGGAATTTGGGGGATCTCAGTGATGGGAAGTGTTTAATAAGGTACATTAAGGATAAGGGAAGGTGTATGAACATCAGGATACAAGTTTTGCTGATGATTTGACCATCCAAGAGAAATTACCTCCAAAACCCTAGGAGAGGGAAATGAACCTTACCTAGGCAGAACTGAAGCATGAACAAGGTGTAAAATGACCCAGTGGAACTTGACATGATGATGAAAACCCTCTGAATGATGGTACACTCAGCTGAATGGTGACATGGACCAAAATTTGGACAACTTTGAAAGGAGTGAAAACAAACCCTAGACCTAATACCTAGTGACCAAATTTTACTTGAAGACTCACTGAAATGACAAAATTTGACCTTGACACCTTAAAATCACTTTGTAAGAGCATGTTTGATCACTGGAGGAAGGATGCAAAGACTAACACTAACAAATCTGATCCATCATGCCCAGATCCGACGGTCCCTATCGCTCCATTCTCCAAAACCCGTTGTTCCGCCTTTTTCCTTCATGATTAAATCTCCACCGTTGATCTCTAAAACGAATCTGACGGTCAGCGCTTAATCGCGCATCGCAAAAAAAAAAGTCCCGGTGTTGCGGCCTCTTTCCTTTTTTCCAATGCGATCAAATCTCCACCATTAATCTCTCTTAGATCTAACGACCCACGCTCAATCGCATCAGCACATTCCATTGTCACTCTGCTTTTCCATCCTGCCAATCGCGATCCTGCGATCAAATCTCCGTCGTTGATCTTCTCCGATCAGACGGTCCACATTACTCCAGCTCTTCAAACTTCGCCCTTTTTGTTTCTCCCCCATCGATAGATCTCGACCGTTTATTTCCATGATCCAACGGCCATGATCTAAACCGCCACTGACCCTACCCACCTTTTCCGCCCGTGCATCTTGCTCTCCATCGCGTGCGATCCGCACCGTTGGATCTGCTGCCCCTCATCCAACGGCTAAAACTCCATATCACGTAATTTTGTGCCTGAACGTTAATGCCAAAAAATTACGTAAAATGGGCGGTATTTAAAAGACAGGTGTCAAGCAAAAAATGATATCGCGTTTTTTTGGAGAAAGTTCAAAACCGCCTCAGAGCTGCGCGAAAACCACTCCGCTTCTCCACCAAACCACCCTTCTCCACAGCATTTTCTTTTCAGTTTTTAATCATGGCCGTTGATTATCAGAATCAAATGGCTCTTCTGCAATTTCCCCACCAAGTCATCGCCTATCTCCTCTTCTCCCAAACACCCCGTTCAAATAATCCCGACTGTTGATCATTCTAGATCAACGACTCTCATTCATCCTGCGTCCAAACTTCATTTCAACCCCATTTCACTTCTGCCAAAGGTTTTTCCTCTTTTTTATTACATTTTCTTCCATTTCATTCTAAATTTACCCCCTCCGCATTATAAACTCCCTGAGTAATCTCGGTCGTTGATCAACCTAGATCAACGGCCTAGACTTAATATGACCCTCATCGATCCGCCTACCTCCCCATTGAAATTCATCGAGCAATCTCAATCTTCGATTGATCTAGAGCGATGGCCATGATTTATTCTCACCTCAAAAACAACCTTTGACCTATTTTCACAGGGTTTTCTTAATTTTGTTCATTTTTTGCAGGTTTTAAAGCTTTTCCACAGTTTTTTAAATGAAATCAAGAGACGGGGATGACGATCCCTCAGGCCACTATTCATGAAGGAGACTAATCTGCAGGGTCCACATCATGATTTATCCGTGCCTCATGAGCACTGATAACATTATAAAACCCTCTGCATGCCTGCAAAAAACAACAAGAGCACAGTGAACCTTAATTTTACAGAGAGTATCAGTGTCAAAGTATGCGATCACAGTAGAGATGAAAAATTAAAGGTTATAAACACAGTTTTGAGGGATTTAGGCATAAATTTGACTATCAAAGGCCTAATCCACACAGTTAAAGATAGTATGAAGACTTGAAGACAAAGATTAAGCCTAATCAGGCCTAAAAAACACAGATCAAAAGAAAATTAACAGTGTTTTAGGGAAAAACAAGGAGATTTATCAGTCTGAGAAGCCTCCACTGCCACATCAGGGACTAATTGAATCCTCTCCAGCTACCAAAGCTCCACCTACGTTCTCAATAAATATAAGAAGGAATAGTTATTGCCTTAGTCAGTGATATTTTGTTTAAAGTGGCCAGATTTATTGCAAATCCTGCCTGAAAGAGTTCTAAAGTCAATAAACTCTGCTAAGCTGCTAAATACTTAATGAAAACCAATTAATATCGAGAAATATCATAAAAATTCTCCATTGAGCACCTCAAAGGCCGAGAAGCATTAAACTGTATTAATTGAGCCTAGAGATCTTTTCTCTCATCCCACCTCCTCATGATTTCTTCTATAAATACTTCTGTAGAAGATGAGATAAAGGTTGGTCACTGCATATCTGTTGCCTGTAAATAGTTTTCTGAAGCTTTTGTAAGCATTGTTTGTAATTGAAGATACCTAAGTTGAGATGATAAGTTTGAAGCTGTAGAGAACCATTGTACTTGATGATTGTAACTGGTTTGAACATCAAATACAAGCTAATTTATGGGATCCTAATTTATGGGATCTTGGTCTATGTCAATGATGATGTTTTTCTTATTGTAAATTGTTATTTTCTTTTTGTTTCCATTCTGTTCACTTTCTCTGATAAAGAACAACAAATGTAGAGCTAGGATTTACTGTCAAAAGTACCCTACTCTCACCGATAAGCTTTATCTTTATGTTTTCCTCCAATTGTGTATTTAGGAATGATTTAATACAGTCCAAGTAGTTAAGGAATGCTGGTGTTCCCACGTCTTACTTTCTAAACTTTAAACATTGTTCTTGAATGATATTTTCATTACATGCTAAGTAGAGTTGGACTAGAAAAGTTTATGGTTTGCCCTGTCTTCAAGATTTTCTCCAAAGGTTGTTTGAAAGTTTCCCTTAAGATTATGTTGAAAGCATGATAGGTTCAAAGTCCTTACCTGATCTTAGACTACTTTTTATGTTTATATTGAATGTTTTCCTTTTGAATATGTTGAAAGCATGATAGGTTCAAAGTCCTTACTTGATCTTAAGCTATTCTTTGTGTTTTTAAATGTTTTCTATTGAAAGTGCATCAAAATTAGGCTAGTTTCGAAGCACTTACCTGATCTTAGATTAATTTTATGTTTTTCCTTAAGTGCATGCCAAAAGTAGGATAGTTTCAAAGTACTTACTTGATCTTAGGCTGCTCTTTGTTCTTCATTTGTTTGATTTCTCTTCTTATTGTTTCATTCTAAACAGACCTTAATGTTCCACAATCCTAAACAGACC